>JAKFQP010000061.1:7195012-7424413 GCA_023375905.1 Nycticorax nycticorax | reverse complement strand
CCCCTTTTTTTTTTTTTTTGCAAGCTTCTGCCGCTTGGGCTGAAGGGTCTGCTTCATGCCATAGGGTCTGCAATAACATATCAGGGCAGACTGATTAACTACAGGCATGTTCCTCCAGTAATATATCAGACACACTCCTCCTCCCTTTTCTATTCAATACAATCAAATTCAATTTACAGTTCATGGGAAAGGGGAGGAGAGAGATGAATTCCTGCCACATTTATTGGTTTACCACTGTAATTTTTCCATCCAGCTGTGGTGCTAGTAATTGAACTAAAACAGTCAAATGAATGCCTGAGAATTGCTTTAATGCCACCATGAGCACCAGTCCCTCTGAGCTCTGAGCACACAAGGGTGGGTAGTGTTAGCTCCTCCTAAAAATTAACTCTGTAAAACAAACAAGGCTGGAGTCTACCTTTGTTGTTTGCTTATTTGAGGAGGAAATGGTCTCATGGTTGTCAGACACTGTATGTTCCAGGTATTACGTGCAGGTAAATAAAAGGCTTAATAGTGTATTTAAAGGTAAATGGCCAATTTGAGCTTTTCCAGCCACTGGGGGAAAAGAAACCAACCAATCAACCACCCAAACCCCATTAACCAGGGTTGTAGCCTAACGTCAAGATTCTGGACCAGGTTGTGCTATGGTGTTTTAGCAATGTCCTACAGATGAATAAAGAATGCCAGCCTTTCATTAGCAGCCAACCAATTATGAAAAAATCAGGATAGCTGATTCTTTAATTGCTCTGAACTGTAATTTATTAGCAAGGATTCCCCACCTACTTTTTTGTGGTGGCTACACTGCCGCAGGATAGCATAGTTCATGTGGCACACACCACTCTGCATGTCTGGGCTCAGAGTGATGATGGTATTTTCCTGGCAGGTTCAGAGTCATTTCTGCATCTCTCTCCCACTCTTGCAGGACATTGTTGATGACCCCAAGTTTATCCTTGGAAGAGCCACAAGAACTGACATTTGCCAAGGGGATCTTGGTGAGTGATTCCCCCTGGGTGGACGCAGGAATATCCTCATATATGAAGGGATGTTGTCCCTCCTGAACTGGCGGGAGCAGTGAAGCTGGAGATACCGCTCATGCTCACCTTACCCGTAGCCACCTCTTTGGTAGCACCTTCCCATCCGTGCCATGCTGGTGCAGTGTGATTCAAGATCAGGGAAGGATCTCCACATGAGGGTACTGTGAGCCCATGGGAGCCTTTTATCTACCAGCACCTCCAAACTGCAGCACAGTCTGCCCTGGCCAGGCAGGACCACGCTTCCTGGGGACAGATGGGCTGTCTTTTGGATTTCAAGAGGGGTGACAGCTAGCTACCATAACATGTCCTCCAGCCCCTACATCACTTTATTTTCCTCCTGAAAGGAAGTAAATGAGGGATTTTTTTCCCCCTTCTCAATTCACAGGTGACTGCTGGCTATTAGCAGCCATAGCTTCTCTCACACTGAATGAAAAAATACTAGCAAGAGTGGTGCCAATGGATCAAAATTTTGGGCCAGATTATGCTGGAATATTTCACTTCCAGGTAAGATGAACATCTGGCAGAGCATGAACACCTTTCTGTCATTACATGCCATGGTCTATTTTGCAGTGGGGTTGTCACTCATTGCAGAGGAGACATTGAAAACACAGGGATTGCTGAGTTTACACTGTTGCTCATGTTTTGAGAAACAATTTAGAGGGCTACATCAGCCTCCCACAGGCACGCACACAGCCACTTCTGCTCTGTGGAGAGATATGTGGCTTTAGAAATCATTTCACATTTTCCTGGGCACACAAACCCCACTTAGGATATAAGGCCTTAAGGGAGTTGGACTGGGATCTTTAACACGTGTGTCTTAAAAGGTGTCTTGAATCATGTAGTGACCACTTGGGTAACTAGATGAGTGACGTTATCTATACAAGGAGCTACAGTACAGCTGTACACGTTTGGTTTTAGTCTTTTCTTAAGATGGATTATCCTTCTTTCAGAGCAGTCTAGCATGGTATAGTGGGAACGGCTGATTTACATATGCCTTCTAATGAAGCCTATGATTGTCACTAACTTATAATTAGAAGTGCTCGGACACCAGAGTCCTACGCTCAAGAAATGACATGCTGTCAGCAAATTCATGCTCTGTCCTTTCTAAATAGTTTTGGCAGCACAACCAGTGGCTGGATGTGGTGATTGATGACCGATTACCCACCTTCAAAGGCCGGTTGGTTTTCCTGCACTCAGCTGAACGCAACGAATTTTGGAGTGCCTTACTAGAGAAAGCCTATGCCAAGTAAGTCACACTGCACATACATTATTTGCTATTTGTACATACATGATTCACAGTTTGTACACACATTATTCCCGACTCAAGTGAACAGCTTCTACCCTCTATTTTTTTTTTTTTGGGGGGGGGGAAGGGTGTGAATAGACATCCCGCTACCCTTCTACCACCCACTCTTTGAACTGCAATTGCGATGTCAATATCTCTAAAAATCGGTTGTGTGGGGGTTTCTTATACCTTGGCAGTATTAGCAGTAGATAGTGTGGGAAATGCTGAGGATACTACAGACACAGTATCAATTTAAAAAAAAAAGGAAAGTTTTCTCCTTTATCAAAGAGGGAAAAAAATACTGTTAATTTGCCCAGCTCTGCAGAAAGGAGTAACAGGGTTTATGTGCAAAGGAGTAAATATATGCATGTAAGTGACACTATCCTCCATGTAATTCTAAAATTGATCCTGGGACTTGCTCAAATTAAAATGTGGAAGAAGAATGAAGAGCTATATATCTGAAATTTAGAGTGACACATGCCTTTATTTGATGGCTAAGACTAGTAAAGAATTCATCAGGGACCTGCAGAGTAGGCATGTATTGGCTTTTAGAATTCAATATCTCAAGTTCAGTTTTAGTGGAAAATTAGAACCCATCATTATTGGATGCAGGGGGAAACATAGTGACACAGGATGAGGAAAAGGCTGATGTACTTAATGCCTTCTTTGCCTCAGTCATTCATGGTAAGACCAGTTCTTCTCAGGGTACCCAGCCCCCTGAGCTGGAAGACAGGCATCAGGAGCAGAGTGAAGCCCCCATAATCCAAGGGGAAATGGTTAGCGACCTGCTACACCACTTAGAGAAACACAAGCCTGTGGGGCCGGATGGGATCCACCCAAGTGTACTGAGGGAGCTGGCAGAAGTGCTCACCAAGCCACTCTCAATCCTTTATCAGCAGGTGAGGGGTCTGGAGTACAAGTCTTAGAATCATAGAATCATAGAATCATAGAATCGCTTTGGTTGGAAAAGACCTTTAAGATCATCGAGTCCAACCGTTAACCTAACCCTGCCATCCCACCACTAAACCATATCCCTAAGCACCTCATCTATCCTTCTTTTAAATACCTCCAAGGAGGTATCTTGTGAGGGAACTGGGGTTGTTTAGCCTGGAGAAGAGGAGGTTGAGGGGGAGACCTTATCGCCCTCTACAACTACCTGAAAGGAGGTTGTAGGGAGATGGATGTTGGTCTCTTCTCCCAAGTAACAAGTGATAGGACGAGAGGAAACGACCTCAAGTTGTGCGAGGAGAGGTTTGGATTGGATATTAGTAAAATTTTCTTCACCAACAGGGTTGTCAAGGATTGGTATAGGCTGCCCAGTGGTGGTTGAGTGACCATCCCTGGAGGTATTTAGAAGATGTGTAGGTGTAGTGCTTAGGGACATGGTTTATTGGTGTACTTGGCAGTGCTAGATTAACAGTTGGACTCAATGATCTTAAGAGTCTTTTCCGACCTAAAGGATTCTATGATTATTTTTATTTTTACATAGTTGAAGTGGGAGTGAAGACAAGTGGCTAACGTCATATTTAAGGTCCAGCTAAATGTCTCAGCTTCTGAGGTTTGTACTGAACCAAATAGGGAGCTGTGTAAGACAGGCTGAGTAAGAATGCCTAGGATTTCTACTTCCTGCAGATAAGTTTGCCCCAGCTGCTGTAGTGAGAATGAATTAATCTTTTCCTAGCCTTAGGAAAACTAACCCCACCTCAATATTACTATGAGACTTACTACATTGAGAAACTTGGAATAAACTGGACTGTGTGATGGACAGTCAGTTTTCCTAATGCCCTTACCCTAATCAGATGTCCCTTTTTAAACCTAGGATGGGGTAGTAAAAGTCTGCATATATGGCACCAGGTTCATTCATGCTCTTGCATTAGGATTTCTGCCTGTTTAGAGTGAGATTTATGAAGGTTTACTGCACATTAAACAGGAAAGCACATGCAGCTTTTAAGAAGACAGCTGTAAGTATCAGCCACACAGCTGGCTGACCAGTGTGGTGTGTGGAGCTCAGCAGCCTGACATGTCTGTAGGTCATGATGGAGCATTTTATGCAGATATGTGTAGTTCCCAGGGACAAGCTCTCCATATTTAAAGATGACGGCTGCTGTACTATCCATAACTTTCAGGCTGACAGGCACTGTACTCTATCATTCATGCTACTCTTCTCGAAACAACTTTATCACTTTACTTATGACAGCTCAGAGATCTCCATTGCTCCATAAAATTAACTGTGATAACCAGATGTAAACTGGAAATTTTTATTTTTTTTTAAAAAAAAAAAAGGCGTATGCATACCTTTAAAGTATTTAAAGTACATCTTCTTTAGATCCACATCCAGAAGTTTTAAGTGATCTTCCCTGATACATGTAGGCGAGAAAGTTTCTGAAGTGCCTGTGCACTCTCTGACCATTTCTTTTTTTCGTGACTAGTTCAGTGCAGGTGGGCAGTAGTGTCTGGGTGAAGCTTTGGTTAAGTCACTTTGGGCTCTCTGAAGTTCTTCATGGGCTACATCTCACACGGAGCTGGTGGTTGAACCCTGTGAAGAAGAGCTGCTCTAAGGAAAATAGCTGACCAAAGCATTTTCAGGTGCGCAGCTCGGGAAGGCACTCTACTCTTTTCACACTCTAAGCTCACTTGAAGTCTTGTGGCCAATTAGACTGGTGGGCAAGGACCACTTGCCTGTCAGGCTGCCAATTTAGTAGGCTGGAGTACATCATAAACAAAGACTGCTGCTACAGAGGAGACAATAGCCTTCTCTTGCCCCCTGCTCCACTGTAGCTCCAGCCATCAGCCCATGCAGGGCTTCCTGGCTCTTGATGTGGTCAGTTCAATATACAGGCATGTATACAAATTGCAGCTGCACCTTCTGAGATAAAAAAAAAGATCTTGATAATAAAAAACCTCCTTTTATGCATTTACCTTTTGTTGCTCATGATGGGTGATGGTGGTGCTACCAAATGGATCCCCTACCCCCACTGCCTTTTCTCACATGAAGCTAAAAATTAAATTAAAGCAAATTCTGCTAAGCATTTAGGAATTTAGAGATTCTGCGCTAAAAAGCTGAGACACTTGTTTGTTTAGTTTTTTAATGCTGGTAGATTTAACTGTGATAGACTAGCCTTATGTTCCCACCTGTGGAATTCCAAGAAACTGGCTAATTGTCTTCCTCTCAGTCTAAAATTTGATTACAGATTAATATTTCTGCTTGAAGTTATATTCTTAAATGGAAAGGTGATGCAATTTCTAGGGTGAAGTGGTGCCAGTGGAAGACGCCAAGACTCTTGAATTTTTAAATAATCATTCTACTCTGCACTCTGTAACATATATATTTTTATGTAGACCTACATATGGCTTGTGATGAGTATGTCATAAAATTTCTCAGAGAGAAGGGTCATTATTTTGAAATTTAATGCTATTCATTGTGAGCAGTAGCCCATAATTAGTTTCTCTGGATATAGTCAGTCATGCAGTCACATCCACCCTAACTTGAATGTCCTGTTACTAATAGAGGCCACCTGAGTAATTGAATAACAGACCTGACATTCTGTTATGGTTATGTTAACTGTAAGTTATAAAGATTCAAATGCTGTTACTCACTTCAGTGCTTAAAAGCATCTTACATGCATGAGCACAGGTGTTGCAGATGTATAGGATCATGGTCATAAAAATTACCAGATTATTCTAATAAACTTGTTTAACTATTTTAATCTATAATAACCTCTAATAATAAACTAGCAATTCATCAGACCATATACCAATAATTTACTAGTCCATGATAAGCTCTGTGTGTGTCCTTGGTATTAATTTTGACTGTCTCGATCTGACAAATAACAAAATCAATTAACTATCTGGACTGGCTCTGTGCTCCTTAAAAGATCCTATTCCATATGTATTTCTTTCAGAATAAGAAAAAGTACGCCTGAACATTTGATCATTCCATTCATTCATTTAACACCACTGAAAGGGAAATCCATGTACTGCCCCACAGGTTCTTTGGTTTGAGACGTTAATGCATAAGCAGAGCAACACAAAAATAATCGGACCATTGAGTATGTACAACATACACATACAGACAGCCTCAGAGTTAGTATCTTTCTACTTTTTTTTTTTAACTCTTGATCTGTAGCTTTTTGACTCTTTTGTAGAATCTTTTGTAGAATCACAGTTTATACATAAAAGATTCCAATTTAAACCTTACTTTATAAACTTCAAATCTTTCCCAAAGAAGGATTCTTTCAAAAAACTAGTCAGTTTTCCATGAAAGAATATTAACAGATATTCCCCATTTCCATGGATGAAGATATGAAATCTTACAGTTTGGGCCATAGCATATTTTAGGTAAAGGTGTCTGTTCCTCCCAAAATTACTTAAAAGAATGATGCGATATTAAAATGGAAATCTGACAGCAGTTTAAAATTCCAAAACATGACAAATAAACACCCTTAAACAAAAAATACTATGGGAAATATTGGACTAATTACAGTGAAAATAAACAGCAACTTGTGTTTCTATGTATGTGAATGGAAGCCCAGTGAATATAGAATTTACAATATAATTGCACAGTACTTACATAATACTATACAAATTAGTTGCCACAATGGCAAAGAGGAATATTGCTGCCTTAATGGATCGACAGGGTGTTTAGAAAGTAATACATTAGTTATCAGCAAAACACGGTATGACAATTTGACTAACTGTTGGAAATAACCTACATAATCATTTAAATTGAACATGCCCACATGCAAACACCAGGTAATAACTGTGTAATAATTTCTACCCTTTCAGTAAATGATGTGTGCCATGTGTTTGTGAGATTTGCTGTATTCAAGCAACTGATTTAACAATGACATGAAACAGGCCAATTCTGATGGCAGAATATATATAAACACACATATACACACATATATACACACACACAGAGGCACAGAACTGCATGAGAAGAAAATCACACCCAATTATCAGTGAAAATGAAGCCTAATTCTAAATTTATATCTATATTTTAATTTAATGTTATGAACACTAATAAAAGAGTGCTATTATAGCCATTCATTTAAAATGGAAAATGGTTGCACAAATGAGAGCATGAAAATCAGCTTTGGGATGAGTCCTATAAAGTCCACTAGGCACGCAGGTCCATACAGTTCCTGTTGAAGTAAGTGTGGATACTCAGTACCTGACCCCATGCCTCTGACTGGCCAAAGTTTCCGGGAAGAAGTTTGGCATTTTGTTCACATCCTGTGTGGCAATTTTTACCAGAAATTGACACATACTGACATTGCTACAAAAGTATGCTTTCCCAATGACTGCTGAACCTTTTGAGAATAAAGCTTGAAATTAGCAAAGAAATTAACAGTAAGGAATAAAGTGAGTGTAAAATAGCATAGTATTTTTGTAGTCTAATACTAGATTTTTCTCCATTTTGTGGAAAAGGTTTTTAAATCTATTAGATTTTCTACTGTAGAGATCTTGCTTTACGAAAAATATTTAAGCATAGCTATTACAAGTGGAATTTTCACACATAAAGACCAAATTAAAATAGTGAGAGAGATATATACACATATATATGTATGTATATAAATTAAAAATAGGTATACATTCATATATGTATATATATGCGTGTATCTATCTAGAAATATATATACATACATTTACATGGGGGAGATAGATATATATGTGTATTTTTTTACAGCTGAGCTGTGCCATTTTATTGGAGGCAACAGTCTTGATCAGGGTGCACCTCCCATCGATAGTTTTGGGGTACCAGGCAATATGCTGTGGGCACTGAATAAAAGTGAAAATTCTCTTGTGTCTTTCCAAAATCTCATTAATAAATTCCAGTTTTAGGTAATAAAATCTCTGGCCAGTCCTGCTTTCCCTTGCCCCATGGGATCAGCATCACATTGCAGCCTCTGTACTGGGCCCCCATACTAGAAATTATCGTAATCCAGGCCTAAACTCCAACCTCTTCACCCAAGATGTAGGTAATTAAATTATGGTAAGATAGTCGGTTAGAGGAAACCATCAGATGCCTTTAGTCTCTCAGTTTTACCCAAACTCAATTCTGTTAAGTGTTTGAAGAGAGTGATACCTTGGTTGTGTGAGGTTTGAGACCAATGCCTCAGTTACATTTTATTTCCTTACAAGAAGTCACATATATTGAATTGCTAATATTGTCTCAGTCACTTAATATATTTTATTGTTTTTAACCCCCTTTTAAGTATTCCAATCCCAAGCCAAAAATAAATCTTACAGAAATTTTCCAACTTATGATTTGTTTGTGTTTACGTCGTGCTGTTAAACCAACGGATATGCTGTATTGTATGCACTTTTCCCAAGACACATGAATCCTATCAAACAGTTTTGCAATGAGTTCTCTTTCCATTCTCTTTCACGTTATGACAAATGATGGCATGTAAAGAATCTCTTCCATCAAAACAACAAGAAACTGTTGAATATATTTGAAATATGTGTGGGAAAACATCATGAGTAACGCTATGTAAAGGCACAGATGAATGAACTGGCTAATTAGTATGTCATACAAGAGTTTGCAGACTTGGAGGCTTAGCTCCCAAATAAAATGGTTCACTTAAAATAAAGTCATTATTTATTTTAGGCTATTTGATCATTCCATGGAAGGATTCAAAAACTGGGAGTTTATGACTACTCACTGCTGGAGTGAAAAAGCAGCAGGTGACTGGATCTTGGAAATCTGTGACACTCCATCTCAGCTGAGAAATTTCAAGACTCCAGGTATGACTCCAACCTTTATCTGGGCTCAGTGAATTCAAAAGAATGCTTGCAGTTGCTAACACTGCCTTGACTGTTTTCCAACTTTTATTTACAGCTGGAACATCTCACTGGCTTTAGTGTGAAGGCAGAGCTGTGAAGAGCATTATTCTTAATTTCAGTTATCAATGCATTCTTCATTTTTATGTTGCTGTTATTTGCCATTTAAGACATGTGGTTCTCTTTTATTCTGAACTTACTTCTGGTTTCCATGGAGAATTTCATCTTTTCAGAGGTGAACTGCCTCTTTCTTGCAGTCACATGTGTTGCCTCAAAGTAGAAAAAGACTTTGGCCATTTAAAGCTGTATCATACCTGACATGAATTCTTCAAGCAGAGACAGACCCCTGTACTACCTGACCAGATACCAAGAGTCAGTGCTTTAAAAAAAGCCAAATCTTTACTAGGCACAGTTTTCAAGGAAAAAAATACAAAACTGCATGGAACTGCATGTGCCACATTTGAAAGAAGTTATAGTATCTCCACATGCAGGCATCTGTTTTCTTGGATGTTGAATATAGATTTGTCAGGCAGGCCTTCAACATGAGTTATAGCAGCACAGAGTTACTCTGCTGTATTCACATTGCCTGTGACTTTCATGGCTGATATAGGGCGCATATTTTCTTGGCCTGTATCAGTTATATAGGGCCCAGGGCCCATGTTGTTTTCCTTTGCGTTGTAATTTTTTATCCTTCCCATAAGAAAAAGTGGCATTTATTAGTGTTTACACAACCAGAAAATCCCACTATATATGAAAAAGAAATTCATGGCTTTCTACCACTGGTAGGTTGCACTGTGCTCCTGTGTGTATGGCCAGAGTGCTCAGACCTGTCATTCATCCATTCACAAACTGTGCTCCTAGTAAGAATTTTGAAGCTACAGACATTCTTCTGCTTTTAATTCCCACTGCACAGTTCAGTTTCATTCACATATTTCAGTATGAGCACTTTGAAAGAAATGGAGATTGGGAGAAGGGCTTTCAAAGAGACTCACGGGAATACATGCTTACTTCTATTTGCTGGTTATGAGAGATGAGTATATACTTGCCTTTGGATTTACTGAAAATTTAAACCTTAAAAACCATTTTGAAATAGATACATTATATGCAGACAAAAATACGACTGTTTATGCATGAATACTGAATGAATATAGGCCTTCCTTTGGAGCCCCTCATCAAAGTTGGTGGAAGCCCTTTAACAAAAGTAATCAAAGGTGAAATATCACTTAAGCAAATAATCTAGATTAAAACGTGTTAGAGAGATGAATACATCTGATGTATTAGAAATCATTTATCACTAAATCTAAATTAACACTTACTCTGATTGGGCAGCATGTCAGAATGCAATAATACTACACTGGAAGTGACAAAAGTAGTCAATTACTGCTTTCTGATAGATAAAAATGAATAAGAAGTCTGCTATGAAATATATTTAGGACCACAATGGCATTAGCAATTGAATTAGTTTATAATTCAGTGAAATAAAAGATACATTCCATCTCAGGCAGCTAAGTAAACTTGCAAAGCAGTAAGAGTTTTCTAATTGATTTGCTAAAATCAATTCTGAATTTTAAGACATAGATGTTAACTTAAAATACTTGAAGCTATAAAAATACATCTTTGTGAACTTGACAATCGAGGATTTTTAAGTATGTTTGTTCCTTGAATTAGTATAGGTTATTGGAAGTCATTAAAACTATTCAATTGAGCCTCACTAAGTATAAGTACTTTTATTGTTTCTGCTACATGAAAAAGCACACATAAAGAAACGTTGATTAAAATGTGAACTGAAGTGTTTAAAAGCTTTGAGCTGAAAACAAGAAAGGATAGTGTGTGATAGGGCACGTGCATGTAGTTGACTAGTCTAGAGGAATGTTACTTGTTTCAGCTCTACTTTGTCAAAGAAAGGCCCATTGGTGTTTCTGCCACCAGATATGGAGATGGAGTACTTTCTCTTCCTTTTGGTTGAAATGTGGTTTGTTAAGTTATTCAGATTGGTATGAAGGCTAGGTGCAGTTCACCTGTTCAAGGTAAATATGCCTTTCTGGAGGCCAGCTGGTCCAATCACTCCTGCAGCTCACAAACTCAGTAGGACTATTTCCATCATGACTTAGAGCAAGCCAGGACACAGGAGGAATTCTAATGTGTGAACATGGAGTTGTCCAGTCTCCTTCCTATTCCAAGTGGTGCATAGGCCAAATTCAACTGCATTCATACATTTTACATTGGGCAAAAATTAACCTTCTTGTTTCAAAATTATGACAAAACAGAAGGGCTGACTTTATGCAGCTTAGATAATTTTCTGTCTAAAAATCTAACACAGAGATCAGTCTCACTCAACTGCTGTTGAAATTGATGGAATTGAATGAGAATTTTAGTTCTTTATGCCTGCTCTTCATTAGCAGAGTTATGTTCTTTTTAATGCAGCAGATGGGCAGATAGCCAATCTCTCGGCTTTTTAAAAAAGTTTCTCTGCCTGTCTGGCCATCAATTCATATTCTCTTACTGACTGTCTCAGTTGTCTGCTTAATCTGAGGGGTTTTTTTAGGATGCTAAACAACTCATAAGCCAAAAATCTTAAAATCTGTTTTGTAATAGGAGGTCAATATGTCCCTATTGGAGACCAAGATAATCAGCATGATTTTCAAAATTGCTGAGCAGTGAAAAGCTTTTTTATTAAACTCTGTGGTAACTTCAGGGTGCCCAGTGTCATTTAAATGTCAGCTGTATACTCAAGTGGTTAACTTTAAGCACGGCATTTTGAAAATCTTGATTATCATCTTCCAGAGCTTTGAAAGGAAAACCCAGCGTGGCCAGTGTTTCAATTTTCACTTCATTTTATCTGCAGTGATCACTTCTCACCATGGTTTTGCAGTGCTGAAAGGTTCTTAGCTAAGTGATGTTAGCTGCATCAGTAAATGTAGAGCAAAGCTTCCAGTACACTAAAAAGGGGGATTATGTTTGGAAAAGCAGCCATAGACTGTGAGCACAACTGTCCAGGGATTTGGGGGAAGGTTGGGTGTTTGGATTTTTTTTTTTTTATTTTCAGTGCTTTGGAATTTGGTAGAGGGGAGGTATTAAACAACCACTAATTAATTTGATTTTAATCAGATTACTGAAAAGAGACAAAAATCAACGAATTTCAACTCTACCTTGCACTTGTTATTCCCGACACAGTCAGGAACATCTCTGGCTTGAAGGACAAGTTAGGGCAGCTCTTCATCTTTTTGTGTACCAGAACCCATGGTTCATCCAACAGGCATGAAGGAGAGCCACCATGGAACAAATTTCAGCTGTTCCCCTCTTCTACCTTCCCTGGCACAGTCCCTGTACTAAAGCCTAGAAAAGAGGTAGCATGGAGCCATTTTGCAAACTGTTCATCTGGGCTACTCTTCAGACATCTTTTACAGCCCTTTTGTGTCACCAGGACAGTCTAAAAGTGGCCAGCTACATGTCCAGCTTTATACTTTAAAACCTGTTCCTGCACACTCCTGTTTTACATACATAGTTGTGTTGCATAGGTCTTACTGATGTATTGATTTAAATACTTGATCTATACTTTCCTCAGTGCTACAGCGGCTAATCTCATGGGACTGAATTCTTTTGCTCCGTGAGGACTAAAGCCTAAAGACCCAGCTCTGGAAGAAAAGGAGCAGTAAGGCCAGGGGATGAGGAGAAAGTAGACCTGCCCTACCAAGGGTTGTGGAGGAAGCTGGTACACTGAAGGAATCCCGCTTTACTTTCTTTTAACCACAGTGTGAAAGTGTTTGAGACTGGTTAGGTTTTTACACGCATTTGGATTTCACAGTATGCAGTCTGGTTATGAATTTGGATCCTGGTTCATTGTATACTGTCTAGTAATACGTCCCACAGCTTTCTAGAGTGGTGGTTGCCCTGTGATGGAAGCTGTCCAGTAACACTTCTCTTCAGAAAGATTTGAAAGTGCCTGCCATATATCAGTGGTGGATAAACTCAGCTGTTTGGGCGTGTTGGGCATAGTCCCTGCACTAAACAGAACGTGAAGTAAACAAAAAGTGCTTGAGCAAGATTTATTGTGCCTCTCTGGTTTATCACCATAGCCTGCAGTTTATCACACTGATACCAGCATCATGCCTGTTTCTTGTTTCTGTTGTGTGCGTGTGTTTGTTTAGCTATTGAAAGGTCTTATAATTAAGAGCTGCAGTTTTCCTGTAATCAAATTGAGAACAAAGAGCCAACATGTCATCATATCCCTGCATTGGCAAGGTAATACCACATCTGTTACCCGTAAAGAAATGCAGGGTCCAGTTCATAAAAGTAGTGCATGTGATTTCTGCATTTAATTCTGTAGAGTTTATGGAAGTGGACATGTGCTTGCTGTGAAACACTGTGATATGCCCTTTCTTTGTATGTATGATATACATACAATATGGGATCTCTGTTAAATACTAAATACAAGCAGGGTAAAGGATTATTCTAGCAAAACTAAATGATGGAATCAGCCAAAAATGGGGAAAGAAAGATTTTGGATTAAATGTGCACACTTTGTTTATTCATTATAAAAGCGTGTGTGTATGTATATACACTTAGTCACTGAAATATTTTCATTGTTCAAATTAAACCTGCCTTGAGGCAGACTTCATTTATTTTCTGGCAAGTCACATAGATTTCTCCCCTCTTTATTTACTGAACCATTCTTAAAAGGCAGTTAATCTCCTGAGAGACCCTGCATTATTCTCCTCGCTGCCCTTCTGCATTAGGTATATATTCAAAGTACCAGTCCTTCCTGCAGTAATGTCAGTACAAACCCTTCCATGTCTGTAAAGTCCAGACACAATACACTGTGCCTGAGGAGCATCTTTACCTGTGGTTATTTTTAGTGGGTCCTTGCAAATACTTTTTTCTGGTATTCAGTATTTTTACCAGTATTCTGGAAGAAGTATAAAATCGGCCCTGGGAAAGTTTAGTGATCTTTGGGGCATAATAACGATAAGGATGAAAAGATTTGAAAAACTTAGAAAAACACACATTTTTTATTATACCCAATATATTATGGTCCATATGCTGTAGAAGTGGGTTAAAACACAAAAAGGACAGAGACTGTACATGGAGAAGCTGGAGCTTTGAAAAGGCTGTAGAGATGACTGAATATCTGGTTTAAAATGAGCTCCCTGTGTGACTCCTTTCCTAAAAAGAAAAGTGCCTTTAAGGACCCAGCTGAATCACTGTAAAGAACATTGAGCGATAACTTGATCCCCACATGTCTGTACAGGAAGAGAATACGTGATTTGGGTCTCTTTAATCTTGTGCGGACTAAAGAGCTACATGGCTGTGAGCTAGTGGTAGGAAAAGACAAATTGAAAATAAGATGCATGCAGTTTTACAGCCAAGGTAATTAGCCAGTAGTTTGGCAGCAGGTTTCGTAGACTCTTCATCAGTTAATTTTTTTAAAATCAGGATTGAATGTCTGTTTAAAAAAAGTAATACTTTGCTTTAGCTGTGAAAAGTTGGAAGCTACTGTGTGAGACACTGACATGTAATGTAGTCTCTTGCCTATAGTTTCTTCTCAAAAACTGAGTATAGAGCAGAGAAGGTTTCATATGAAGTGTAGAAATTTCTGTCCCAGAACAATTAAATTGGATTGGCAAGAGACAGAGACATAACAGAGATTCCCATCTTTAACCCCAGTATAAACCATTTAAAAGAATTGGGCTATCATCTGTCAGGTAGTGGTTTTGCTTATTGTTGCTTACTGCCTGAAGGATGAATGTAAAAGCACAGAGGTAACGTATTGTCTTGGTTGTGTCAATGGAGGATACCAGATGACGTTGGGAAAAACACAGAAAATCACTTGTAAAGGTCAAAGTAATTTGCTTGCACAGGTTGAAAAAGTCCAAGTGAGCAATATGAAAGCTCAAAGTATGGAGTGTCATTAAAATTAAAGGAGAGGAAGATTGCTTGAATTTAATTTTACAGGAAGTATACGAAGTGATTTTCCTGAGAAGAGACATACCTGCATTACATTTCTTTTTAAATAATAGTTCTAAGGGAAGAGTATTTTAACTGTAGAACAGCCTCCAAAATAGTATCTTTCAAATTCAGAAAATAAATTCTCCCCGCTCTTGTTTCCTTTCTTTTCTGATGAGAATTTGACATTGACAACTAGCTACTCCAACACAGGTAAATATAATCAAGAGAATAGGATAAGACCAAACTTATGTTCCATCTTTTCAAGCAGGGATGTGTTTTTTATGCATAATTACTTTAGGCATTATTTCACACCTGAGTCCTTTTGCTCTTGCACAGAATTAATTCACTGGGTAGTATAGACAGAAAGGTGGGGACTGGAAGTTCACACCTTGTGTCCTAACAGACTGAACGGATTACTTGATATACATTCATCGTTTTATTCTTCCACAAAAAAACTGACCAAAAAGTCAGATAATGCTTCAGGCAGGCAAACAATTTTTTCTTTCTTCACTCAAGTACTGAGAGGATAAAATGTTAATGATGAACACAGACAATGCAGTGACATATCTGCCAAATAACTAGGGCAAATAAATAGGAAAATACGCTGGTTTGGGTGGGAACACTGATGTTCTACCGTGGGGATTTTAAAAGAAGTTGTTCCCTGTTCATCAAGATGTGTCCTGTAAGCCAATGAAAAGAACTTTTGAGTAATAAACAAAAAGTAACCCCCTTCTTAAGTCAGAATTCTGAATACAGCTAGTTAACTGAGAAATCTCAAATAATAATT
The DNA here is from genome assembly GCA_023375905.1 of Nycticorax nycticorax. NCBI lineage: Eukaryota > Metazoa > Chordata > Aves > Pelecaniformes > Ardeidae > Nycticorax > Nycticorax nycticorax. The sequence continues at coordinate 7,408,578 of JAKFQP010000061.1, read as the reverse complement.
ACTGAATAATTAATGTTCTGAGGGAAAGTGAAATCCAAAGCAAAAACTCCTTATTGAGTACCATACACATTTTCCAAATAACTGTATGGCCAAAGGTTTTGTTGTTTATTTTTTATATTGAGTTCAGCCTATGGTGCAGACCTTTACTAGACCTACAAGAGGCTGGAGCACAATGAAAATACCATGTAAAAATCTGATTGAAGAAAGTATGCTTTCTTAGTTTATAGTGAAGCAGAAATTTCACTATCTATTTTAAACTGAAGGCACTTACTTGAAAAGCAACATCTTCTGTACCTACTCACAAAGTCATATTTACAAGCGGTATGTTTTTGTAAAACACAGAAAACAGAAATGGTCTCTAAAACTATATTTTAAATACTTCTAGGCAAATTGAAAGAGTGGTCTTTAGTCCTGTATGGAACATCCATCCAGCCTTATTCACCAAGAAATGATTTTCCAAAAGTGGAAAGAGTACGCTCTAGTCCAGTTGAAGACCCTACAGAAGATTATGGAACAGATGACTATTCAGGTGCGTACATTCATTTACTCTGATTGTGCATTTACTGAACACATAATTGGTTGAAGGAGTGACCTGGGATTCTGCATATGTAAAATGTTCAGTGAACTGGATTCTTAATTTAAGATCAGAACTATTTGTTTCATAATTTAAAGTGGGGGGTGTTATTATTATTTTATTATACGTTAAAGTTACATACAAACTCATCCTTATGAGTTTGTAAGCATAGTTATATATTTTTAAGCTACACTTAACATACTATGAAGGACACACTGCTTTTCATATAAGTATATAAAAATATATATACATACATATACACACATATATACATCTGAAGAACATTATCATCTACATCTGTGTTATTTCTCACTTATCCCTATAGAATTTTTTCAACCTTTTCGTTAGTCTTTAATAAAGTTAGAGTTTTGCCACTGCAAAATAAGTCAAGCTGGCAGTTTCCTACATGTAATTCAACATTAGGAGCATCGTGTAGATGGTTAGGGCTGATGAATCCTAAGCATAGCTCTGGCAAGCAAGCAACAGGACAAAGTTCAATTCTGAAGTTTCTGTTACTACAATCTCCTGCCACAGCATGTCAGACCCACAGTCCGTATTTTAGATTGAGAGCTGCTGAACTCTTTGTTTTGGTGTGTGATGAAACCCTACTATCTCTGCTGTAAAGGTCACTATGAAGCAAACTCGCTTTACTTCAAGTTTACCTGATATTAGGAGAAATTTCAAGGTGGCTGGCAAACTCAACACATTTCATTCACGAGAGAGCAGTGACCCTGAAAGTTCTAACTTCACCCACAGGCTTTGCTCATCTACATAATGGCAGGAGCTGGTGATTCTCTCCTCCCATAGGGGGAAGAATCTAGTTGAGAACTGTAAACATAGAACCATAGAATATCTCGAGTTGGAAAGCGCCCATAATGATCATCAAGTCCAACATGAGTGCGGGTGTAGAAGGAAGACTTGCTAATCAGCAAGTATTAGCTAAGGCTTTTGCAGCATGTAGCAGCACAGAGGGAAGTGCATCTGGGCCCCGGTGGCTGCTTCAGTTGGACTGTGGTAGCCACTTGGACCAGTTGTTACCCAGTTGGTAACCAGAGTAGCGACTCATCATATTGTTGATCATTTATGTTGACCTGCTTGTTATAAGTGATTTTGCTAATAATTGCTTATTATAAATTACGGAAGCCTTTGCATATTTCTGGATAAAATTCAGAATTTTTTGTTACTCGTTAGGAAAGCATCTGTTTGGGTCCAGAAATAGTTTCTCATTGATAAATGCTATAGAGGATGCCACGCTTGCTAAACATTATAAATCACTGTGAATAAATACTGAGGCCAGGATTTGCAAGGTTTTCAGGTACTAAAAAAGTTTTATTTTTGGTGGACCCAAATTACTATTTGAAATTCAAATCATACAGGGAAACAGAGTAATTGCATTCTGTATTAAAATACTATGTTTTAAGGGGTGCTAAGTACTAAATGAGAAGTTTTAATCCCTTCCCCCCACCCCTGCAAATTCTGGTTTTATTACAGGTCCCTGCAATGCAGAATGCAGTAAAGTAGGGTGTGATGGGCCAGGACCAGATCATTGTACTGACTGTCTGCACTACTACTACAAATCGAAGAACAACACACGGTAAGACCAAGAGAAAAAAATCTTTACTTCATAGATTTCTTAGTGTATATCTTAACTTCCTTTCCTCTTCCCTTTGCTGCAGTCATGGAAAATGCATTTTCCACTGACTTTTACAAATTTTCTTAGGAGTTGAAAAAAAAAACCAAAAAAACTAGCTAATCAGAATTTGAAGTACAGCCTTCAAACACCCTTGTCTGATTGTTTCCCCATCTCTTGATTATTTTTTTTTGTAAGAGGCTACATATATATATTTATAACTGTGATAGCTACTACAGCTTCTGTGATTGAGTTTGAACAAGATAGGAAGAAATGTAGATGGTCAAAAATGATACTGTATGACTGTCTGACAAGGCATTTGCCAGTAAAATAGCATATGTTGTAGGGAAATAAGTGGAAGAGAAGAGGCAGCTTGATGCAATGCTTTGGAGGGTTACATCTTTGTAAACGTGATCATTAGAAAAGCAGCAATGCTGAGAAATACTTCTGCTTTGCAGTCATGGTCCAGGAATGTGGTGGCAGGTTATTTCATTAACGACTCTGCCTTCTCTTCCCTGCTGTCTGCAGGATCTGTGTTTCGACCTGCCCACCTGGTCACTACAATGCAGACAAGAAACGCTGTAAAAAATGCTCACCCAATTGTGAAACCTGTGTTGGAGGCCATAGTGACCAGTGCATGACCTGTAAATCTGGCTACTACCTGAATGAAGTAACCAATAGCTGTATAACCAACTGCCCTGATGGGTTTTACCTGGATAAGAGTTAGTATTTCTTGTTGTTTCTTTATTGTGGGCTGCAGAATTTGATCTGGGGAGGTTGACGGAATACTTACGAGTAGGAAGAGTGTATGTTGATGCATCTATCTCTTATCCTATTCCTCTTATTAAATTGTTGCCAAGTGTGATCAAGAAGCTCCTCAAAAATCTTCCTTTATTTTAAAAACCATGCTTAGTGGCAGGATGTCTTTTCTGCTTGTGGCTGGGAATAACAGTAGCAGAGCGAGGGCGGTTCAAGAGCAAATCATCTGCAGGACAGAGCAGGTTATCACTACTCCAGGAAGGGACAGGCAGCACCCACATTCTGAATTATGAGACATTCCCCATTCCCCCAAATTCAAACATGGCACCAGAGGGAAGAGAGAGCTGAGGAATCAACCATGGCCACTGAACTGGAGTTCTGAGAAAAATAGGCTCCTCAGATGTAAAACGTGGTTGCAATTGATGTGGCTGACAGACCTAAGTACCTGCAGATGTGATGACGCAAGAGCAGTAATTCTCTGCCATGTGAGACACCGGCCTTCAGTTTCCTCCTGTGATTGCCAAGTAAACAGCCCGTGTTTAATTTCCAGCTTTGGCTAGCAAAAATACTTAAGACATATATTCAAACGTGCTTAAAACTGCAGTGATTTCAGTTATCTTTAGACACATCCTTAGAAGATAAATATGTGCTTAGGACCTTTGTTCATCTGGGTACCTAACATTTTGCTTTCTGCATCATGAAGCTGTGTGTTCATTTTTGAGGAGTAGTAAAGACAGGTACTGCTTCAATTCTTCCATTTTTCACTGTGTGAGAACTACAGTAAAGGGAATTCCTTTCCACCCAATTAAGATGGATAGATGAAAATTCAGGATTAAATGGGAACATCAGGTTTTTCTTCTCAGAAAGGTACATGGCACTGCTTCTCAAAAGACAGCAGGTCTGAAGAGAGAAATCTCTTAAAGCAGGGAGCTCCTGAGATGAAAAGGCAAGTGTCAAGTAATTTATGTGTTGACTTTGTTAAGATCAGACCTGTTCACGCAGGTGTGTCTTTAAGCACCAAATCAGGTAAGACAGGACAGGCTGCTTGCATGGAAAGTGTAAGAGAGAAATTGCAGGACAGTCTCTGGAACACATGGCAATCATTACTGTATATCACTGCTATATGAAAAGACAATTTAAGTCCATATTATAAATAGTTAATGTAAATTTAAAATGTTTATGAAGATTTTTTTAATGACCTCAAAGCATATTTTTCTCAGGGTACAACTTTAGAAATAAATTAAACCATTTGATGTTTGATGGAAAAAGCTGATGATAGGCAGAATTTAGCTATTTTAGTCTCACTTGCTGCTTCTCTTCCTGTTGTCAAGCTAGAAAGCAGTAAGTCACATAATAATATATCCATATACTCTTATTAAACTTAACTGACCAAGGTTTTCTGGGCTGTTTTCTTTTTTTCCTTTGTAGATAAGATTGTTTGCCGAAAATGTAGTGAAAACTGTAAGACATGTGTTGAATTCCAAATCTGCACAGAATGCAAACATGGCCTAAGGTAAGGAAATGATGGATGTAGCTAAACACAATACCTGAAGAGGCTTACAAGGCTGTGGATGCACAATGAAGAACATCAGATAGCTATTTAACCTTGAGTGGCCCTCATTTCATGTGTTCCATCACTGTTTAGTTTTTTCTTGTGCTACTATGTGCCAGTTTGGCTAACAATGGATTTTTAGAAGACCTTTCATTTCAGGTAAAATAAAAACCACAGTCATGTGGAAAGCTGGCTCCTTCACTTTTTTGACCTACAGTCTGGCAGTCAAGGATTATTTTAGAGGTAGAGCTGATGAATCATATTAATCTTTCTGATTCATTCCTGTGATAGTTAGAAACTATTTTCTTATCTTTATTGTATTTCTTCATACATCCAGTCATTCACTTATCTCAAGTACCTCAGGCTCAATTCTATTACAGTATAGTGTGCACATATTTTAAACAGCAGTGGATATTTTTTCTTCATAGGGAGACTTAATCATTCTTGAAACTGATAGGTAAAGCCTACAAAGCAGCAGTACACATTTCAAGCTCATTACGAATGAATGACCTTTTGATCCAAGCAGCAAAGGTCAAAAATCTTATAAAACTCATGACAGAATATATGCTGTCTTTATGCCACAAAAAAATATGAAGTCAGTATTCGGTATCTGCAGGGGTTCATCTTGCAGAATACAAGTGTTCTGTGAATATTTTAACAGTGAGCTTTTACTTTCTGTTAAAGCAGATTTTCAGCTCTTAGTAAAATCTGAATGTTGTTTGTTTCTAGGACATCAATAGCTGGATTCCTTTGCATTTTGTAAAAGAATTCTCATTTCTGTGTGTTTATGTTGCACCTAGATTTTCCAAGTGCCTGCACAATTTTTATTGCAAATATCTCTATTTTTTTAAAAGTGACCCTTTGAAAAGGAAGTGTGATCTAATGAGAAGGAAAGCATGGGATCGGATCAGAACACTGGTCTATTTATACTCTGTGAAATATGAGTATCTGCTTCCCTTTTAAAATGTTATTAAATTTTCAGTCCATGTTAAGATTTTGGAGAATTTTAACAGACTCAGGGTGACCTTCTGTGTATCTGCAAAATCAAATTAGTAAATTAGCAGTTTAGAAGTTCCTGCAATGGGCAAATATTTCAGGAGACCAAAGATTGCATAGATTTGCGACCTTATAGGACACAGTTGATATAGGAAAACATTTTCTCTGTTTCTCAAGAACTGAGTTTGTAGCACCACTGAAGAAAGTAGACAAGTCCATTCAATGTGAGAAGGGAAGGAGAAACTGAAATATAAAAAAATCAAAAGAACCCAAACTTCATGTTTTCTTGGGCAATATTAGCAAACTGAGATTGATTTTTGGTAACTTTTTGAAAAAACACCATCTGTGTGGGTGTGACAGATACATAGAGCCTTGCAGGGCATGCATTTCATATTCCCCAGTTGTTTAAAACTTGCTGTGGTTTTTTGGCAGAGTTATCAATGGGCAGGGCCCTGCGTGGGATGTGGGACACCTGGATTCCAGTTCTGATCCTATTACTGGCCCATTAAATAAACCTGGGCAAATTACTAGTTTTCCCATCTGTAAAAATATGATAATGCTACCTGCCTTGTAAAGCACTTTGAGGTGTGTGGCTGAGGAAAAATAATAAGAAAACAAGGGTTGTTAGGTGTGTTGAACTGCTAATTTAATTTTTTTCTAAACTGGGACCATATACACTCTTGAAAATCTCCAGTGGTGCTGAGCATGCACTCACTCAGGGTCATAATCCCCAGAGCTGCAGAGCATTTTTAGAGAAAGAGTTAAATTGGATGAAAGCGGAGGTTCCACAGAAGGTAGCAAACATGGCAGAGAAGTCCTAGCTTTAAAAAAAAAACCCAACAAAAAACAAACAAACAACCCCCGACGTAGGCACCTTATAACATGAAGGCATAAACAGCTACTTATAGGGAAGCATGGAAATGCCACTCTTTATGCTATTTCTTTTTCCTCTGTTACTCAGTCTTTTGTGCTCTCTCCCAAAAGTGCCTGCAGGCAGAATACCTCCGACTGTAATCTTGACAAATCTCCCCAGCCCTGCAGAACTGGCATTCAGTTAGGAGGTTTCAAAGGAAACGGCTATTGCAGAAAGAGGTGGTGATTTCCTTCGCTGTGAATCTATTCTTAGCCTGTGCTGTAGCACAGTGTCAGGAGATGCTGCTGGTCTTTCAAGACAAGCATGAGAACTTGTTAACAAGTCCCTTAAGCATCTTTTTTTAACACAGTGGTGCTGACCCTGTGCCAAATTCCTCATGGGTAATTGCATTTTACATGCCTGAATTTTTAGTACTCTTTGGCATTGTTCTTTTTTTTTTTCTTCTGTCCCCTACTACTTGGTAGTATTTACAATGAGTTTGTAAACAGCTTCTGTATTTCACCACAGGCAAAACTGTATTTCATTCCCACTTGAAGTGATCGCTGTCTCTAAACTTATAAAATGTGACCAATGAAGGAAGCTGGTGAATCCTAATACATGGGTTGTTCTTTTATTGTAAGAGAGCCACTGGTTTGCGCATGACCTTGTTGTCCTCTGTTGCTGTTATCTGCCCAAACACTGTGCTTTTTTCCTTTCTACAATAGTTTGCATGGCACTAAATGTGCTATCCGCTGTGAAGAAGGAAAATACCATAATGGTAGAGAATGTGAACCATGTCACCGTTCCTGTGCAACATGTGCAGGTACCCCACTGACATTTAGCTGCATCGTTTCCTGTCCTCTATATGTTTAGCTCTGATTTTTTTTCTACTATATCATAGTTACAGTATAATGTGATTGTTTACATGTAAAAACTTAATTCCCTTGACAGTTTTTTAATATATTTTAAATACAGCAAACTTCTTTCAGCTAACATGAATATCTAAGTTTTCTAATTGAAAGTGTGCATACACTTTTTTCTTTTTTCATTTCTTTTTATTTTTTTTTTACTCTTAGTAGAGCTCATTCTGATTTCCAGTAATGCCTTCCTTTTTCTTTCTGGGATGGAATAATGACTGATAGATTTTGTGGAAGCTTTAGAACTACTAACAGCCATTTATTTCAGAAAAAAAGATATACTGAAATTATGTAATGCTGTTTATTCTAACGATGTACTTTTTTGCTTGGTGTTACTGTTTGAAAGAAAGTAAGGGAGGGAAAACATAGTCTCTAAAATTATAAGATTTGCTGCACTTAGAGGTGGTGTCTGCTAGGCAATAAGAGGAACTAGCCAGTAATACAGTGTATTTTCTCTCTGGTTTAAGGTGCTGGAGTAGATGCCTGCATAAACTGCACACAGGGTTATTTTATGGAAGATGGAAGATGTGTACAGTCCTGTAGCAGTGGTTATTACCTTGATCACTCTACTGAAAGTGGATACAAAAGCTGCAAAAGGTATGTCTGATGTTTGGCAGTATATTAGCCATTACTGTGGTGAAAAAGATAATATTTATGAAAACATAAAACACTGCTGACTTCAAAAAATAGGAAAATTATATTACATGCTAAGCAAATGAAGGAAAAGCTTTTTTTTTATTTTAATCTGAGTTGTATTCATGCAGGTCTTCTAAAAGCATTTTTTATTGCACATATGTGTGTCCCATGCTTTAAAAAAGACTGTAGTGTAGAATCTAAGTAGATAGGTGTAGAAATGTAAAATATACAGATCTGTCAGAGGATCTACATTTCTCAGTAACAAACCAAAACAGACAAACTAGGGTTTTTTAATTGCAAGTTAATTACTATTCAGAAGGACCATTCCAATTCTTCAGCTGCATATTCACAAACATGGCACAAGTATATCTGGACTGCTGTCCAGAATAGCTCACCTGACTCAGTGTACGAATTGGTGAATAAATCTTGGACAAGGCCATGCTGTGCAAGGAGGGGACATTTTTTTTTTATTCCATTCGTCATTAAACAAATACCATTTGTTGGTTGCGCTTTGGAATCATTTATTACTGGCTCACTTTGAATTCAGGGCAGGAAGGGAATCACCTTGTGTTACAGTTTTCGACACACAATGAAAGTATGACGGAGCCAGAAGGGCAATGAAAGGATTGGTCAGCAGGTCAGTCTTTTCCATCCTGTGGCTTTAGCTCATGCCTTGCTGGTGCATGTATGCACAATAAGCTTAATACTTTTGTTGATTACTTCTGCATAGTTCCAAAATAGTAGAATAATGCAGCTGTTTAGTAAAAAAGTGTGAATAGGAAGTGGTTGGAGGAAAGAAGCAGGACTGGGTTGCAACGGGGAGTTAATTCTTTAATTATTTAAATAATTAATTTAATAGAGCAGCTGGTACCTCTAGAAACAGCAAGCAAGCCCTTTGCAATGGTCTCCTAGGAACTCTTGTATTTGGTGAGGCTGTCAGACCAACTCCTGCCATTGTCTTTCAGATGTGATGCCAGCTGTTTGGATTGCAGTGGTCAAGGAGACAGAAACTGCACAAGCTGTCCAAGCGGCTATAACCTAGACACTGGTGTCTGTGTAGTGGGAACAGTCTGCAAGGATGGTGAGTGCAAATCTCTGAAAAGATCCAGATTACCACTGCCAGCTGCTTCTTTTACATGTATTGGGTTGGTTTGGTCTATTTCTTTTCTTCTGTTATAGTCTTGATTTGAGGGTTTTGAAAAGGAGGAAACTACATTTGCATGTATTAACAAGATTAGTCACATCCACTTTACCTGAATTTTCCTAAAATAGTTTCCCCCCCCGCCAACAACCTACTTTTCCTTCCTTATCTGTTTTTCAAAAGCCATTGCTTTCAGAAGATTTTTTTATGAAGACCCTAGTGTACTGTCAATAGACTCACATTTATCTATTTTGCCACTTTAGACTGTGAAAATGCTGGTAAGTAAAAAGGATTTTAAGTGCCTGTAGTATTGCTTGAATTATGTGAAAGGTTAACAAGAACAAAAGAATTCTGAAATAGGGAGCACCTGATTTGTGGTGGAGATTTGAACTTCCTCCGCATTGTCTGTGGCAACCAAGATAGCATTCTTACTGCATATGATTGTCTTAATTATTCACTAATACTCATTCCTTTCAAATGTCACAATTACAGAGACTCTTAGATAACATCGTGCTTCCCTAAAAATGTTACTGTGTGAATTACTTGTAGGTACAGCCCAACAGGTACAGCCCAACAGGTGCAGTTCAACAGGAAAAATCATGCTAGAACAAAGCCCAGTGTTAAACCATGTGGAAGATACCTGACATCAAATGTACAAAAAGCTAACAATGACTCTTGGGTCCAGCTCATTTCCACTGGATTTAGTAAGAGTTTTACCACAGACTTAAAAAAATGAAAACAGAAAGGGTGCAGGATTGAGTCTTGGTTTTGGTTTTGCGGACCTTTACAGTTCCTGTTAGAATTTAGGCCTTCAAACTTTGAAAAGTACCCTGTCTGTCCATCCTAAAGTTACATTACAGGTATTGGTAAACCAGTCATGAGATCTTATTGCATCAGGACATTACAAGTGTCGCTATAGTCTACAGCAAGTCCGGAGAAGGTCAGACATAGATAGGCAAATGAAGAGAAGTTTTGAGTAGCCACAGTCTCAGTACAGCGTTGCAGACATACCAGTTTGGTCTTTAACATGGTTGGATATATCTGTCCTCATTTGTACACATGCAGCTTCAATCAGTTACACACGTAGCTGCCCAAGACTGAGGACACCTCATCTCAGTACCGTCTCCCCCATTCTTCCAAGTGCAGCTGCCGTGAAAGCACAACACATCAATGCGCGGGCCTTCAGGCAATTGCAGTGCACCATGCTGGATCCCACCACACAGTGCGTGTGCTCAACAGTCTAGAGTAGCCAAGGAAGTCCAGAAGGGGTTTTTTTTCTGATAATTTACAGCATGTAGAGGGTCTTCAGTTCATTGCGTGACAATCAAGCACTGGTTACTAGTCTAGCTCACTCTATAGGATTTGCATTTCTGTTGAGAATGTTTTATTCTTTTTCTGTGGTTTGACTGTTTTATTCTTTTGATTCATAAAAATTGAGAACAAATTCCTTTGCTGTAAATATCACTGTTTTCTAATTATTCTGTTTCTAATCTTTTTTCCTTTTCACAAATGGATACCAATCATTCCCTGTCGGACCACACAATATCTCTTCCTGAAAAAAAAAAAATGCTGTTGACTGAAATTCCTTTTGATGGACCAAATTTCCTACTTGCTACCTGCTCCTGAATGGTCTCTTCAACCAAATCTGCCTGTCTGACCAATTAAACCTTCCTCCATTGTACACGCCATGCTCTCCAAACCTTCAACCTCCTCTTCTTCTCTTGCTGCTGCCCTCCGGAAGCCACGGAAGAGTCCTGGGCCGAGGGAGGATTCTGTATGCTGGTGAAAAAGAACAATCTCTGCCAGCGGAAAGTGCTTCAGCAATTGTGTTGCAGAACATGTACGCACAAGGGGTGAACTGACACCTCCCAGCGTCCTCCTGCTCCTGTAGACTTGTAGATTAATCCGTATTATTGAAAAAGGAAAAAAGGAAAAAAAAAAAAAAAGAAAGCCACCTCTCTCTCTCTCCCCCCTCTTTGTCTGGGGAGATGGTGAACTGTTTGTTGGAACTTAAATGGAAAAACTACAACACGCCTACCTTTCATAACTGGGTGTCTAGAGTAGAGCATCCAGGATCACAGAGTCAGTATTGTGTGACCAAAGCATTTGATGCCAAAATTAACGTTTAACTCATGATTTGATTTCCTGTCAACCTTAGGATTATTCCTGTTTTTTGAAGGTCCTTTTTCTTCCCTTTTTTTCCTGCTTCTTTCCCCTTCAAGATGTTTAAAGAGTGTTTCAAGAATACAACACAAGTTTACATGGATTAAAACTAAACAATACAAAAATGTTTGCATTAGTCTTTTTTGTGCTATGTGTATTGATAGGGGGAACTTGAGTTCCTGAGGGGATCAGTAATATCATTAGCTGCAGGACTAAGTTCTGCCCCTTTTGTAACAGTATTTAAAAAAAAAAAAAAAAAAAAAAAAAAAAAAAAAAAGTGAACATTTCTGCACACATTTCTTTCTTACTTCCTCTGCTGTGTGCTGTTTTTTGTATCACATGCAGTATGTATATATGTTTGCCCAAAATGTGGTTTTGGTCATATAGAGTTCATTTTTAGACAGCTAGCTTATTAACAGATATGCTAGGATTTTTATTTTATTTTTTTAAATTGTCAAAGCTATTTCAAATAAACTTAAAAAAAAAAACATTGTTCCTGTAGTGAACAAATTCAAAAGATACTACTTCTCTTGGTTTGCATAAGCGAGAGTAATGTATACGCTCAGAAGTCAGAAAACTTTGCTAACATGTAAGAAGTATTCATAAATTATTGTTGTCTTGTAATGTTCACAAAAAAGGGGATATTATCATACAGATATGTGGAGCTATTTCGTAGTGCCCATACATAAATGTCAGTGTGACTATATGCGACAGGATGTGTTTACAGGACTGGATTTATAATTATGCCAAATGTATCTCCAGGAATAATTACATATAGGGCAATAAATCAGTGGTTCTCTTGGTGTAACAATCATGTCATGATGGGCCTGAACCTGCTTTTAACTGCTCACAACAGAAATTTCGGCAGGAATAGTCCCACTGAGGCCAATGGAGTTACCTCACTGTAAAGCCATTCTGGGTGGTGAGAGAAGCAGCCCCTGCCTTTCTCCCTTTACCCAGGCACACGGCTGCCAGTACAAATTTCCGTTTAATATGTCTTTATCAGTTTCATTTAGCTGTTCAAAAGACCATCATTTAGCAGAAAACAGAAAATTGAACTTTAAAGATACTGTTTTCAGGGGATAATATTTAAAATGTGCAAAGTATCTTTCTTAGTTATCTTTCCAGGAAACACAAATAGAAAATGGATTGCAAGTGTTTAAGCATGTGGATGTTAGAAAATAAAGAGGATCAAAAATGATAGTGGAAGTTTTACAAACAAACAGAAAAAAAAACCTATAGAGGTAATGTGACACCTTTAGCAGAGAGCAGATAAACTATTGCAACCTGGTTCGGTATGACAGGGCCAGTCAAGCTCCTTTGGTGCCCATTACAAATTTCCTGTTAAATATTCAAATTTAAAAGAATTCCATTTGTGCTAGTTCAACTACTAGTCTGTTACTGCCTCATTTCTCAGTATAACATGTTTAATTAGAACATAATGCTTTCAAAGTTTAAGTTAATATTATATATATATTATATATAAATATATATTCATAATTGAGATTTAATTATGTAATGGATTGTAAAGAATTTGTTTGGATACTTACAAATGTCTCTAACACTATTATAGAGAAGAAATTAATATCTTTGTTTTCTTTTAAAAAACTGACACATTGTTATATCCAAATTCATTTTTACTGAAAAAATACTGTACATGTGTTAAATGTTCAGTTGTTATTTGTAAAATAGGGTAGTTCTGTTGTAACTGATATTGGCCCAAATCAATGTTATTCCATATTTTATTTTTTCTATTAAATTAACCTAAATTCCTGTTCTTTTGGTCTGGAAAAACATGTTGATAATCTATATGTAAAATATCTTTGTTGAAGGGCACGGGTAGCTTCATGGTATAAAGCACTTGGATACCACACACAAGTCATTGAAACAAATTGGGAGGGTAAAGGTGTTTAATTTTATTGTGGATGTTTGTTGTTAAGTGATGGAATTTATGATTGCAGAAATGTCTGGTTTCCATGGAGGACACCTTTTGTGTAGTAGCAGTACAGCCATGTCTGAACCCTAGTGGGTAACAACGTTGGCTTCCTCTGACCTGTAAGAGTTTCTGATGAGTCTAATCTCTTGCATGCTTAGGATTAAAAAGTGAAATGCATAACTACCTGTTGGCTCAGACAGTTCAGGAGGAAGGTTTTATCTTTGCAGTCATACATGGCCATTTTCACAGTGAGATGTTGATGCCTGGTCACATGCCAATACTCACATCCAGTAGCCCTCAGATCACAGCCCCAGACTGCCACTTGAGAACAGCCGGCTGTCTGTCCTTGCCAGCAGATCAAAAGAGCTCCACATAGACCCATTTGTGACTCCTGCAGGGTGAGATCCTCCACTGGCATTAGCTAATGCTCTTGCTCATTTCCCACTTAGTCCTACAACCTGAGTGGAGATCGAAGTGGCAATTTATCCAAGAAGTCACGTATTCAGATGACATTTTAAGCACATTCCCTGAGGCCATGTAAAGAATTTCCAGAAAAAAAAACCCTTACACTTTTCAACCTTAAGCATCTCATTGTCATCAGATTGGTTTCAAAACAAAGTCATAATTCTCACAGTTACCCTGTCAATCCTGGGAACAAGTGTATGTGGGATGGCACATTCTTAGCAGTAGTTTGGTAAGACCACACACAAAAAAGGTTAGCCTAATACTTACACCAATATTGTATGAAGAGCTGCTTCTTTCAGCTCCCTCCCCACCTACACCTTCCAACTGGCATGAGAAATTCAATCAATTATGGTGTCTTTTATTGTCAAGATTTCATCTTCTTTGGGTAGGAAATGTACAAAGAGTGATAATAAATTTGTTATACCTCTGGCTAAAGAAGTCTGCTCTAGAGGGCCGGTTAATGTCGAGCTGTGAAGTCTCACAGAGAAGTAAGGATAGAACTGAGTTTTAGGCTGAAAACCCAGTACTTTCTGGTGTCAGCTCAGACTCTTTGAACATTTTTATTTGTGACGCCTTAAAAGCAGTGGCCAGATGCAAGCAGAATTCATAAGCAGCATATAGTTAGTCCTTGTACAAGAGGATTGCTGCAGCAACAGGATTGCAATTGAAGGAAGCTAGCTTGTTCCCAGCTGCAGAGTGGTTGCTCCTCCCTCTGATTCAATGGTGAGTAGTTTGGAGTGTTCAGTATTTGACACTGTGTTGTTGGAATGCAAAACAGATATGGAGCGTTTTAGGAAGATCAGAAGCTGCTAAGCATGAACAAAATGATATTTTTCTCCACGTCTTGAAAGGACTGTGGTTGGCATCTGTCCAAATCTGCTCATTGATTTCTGCCTTATTTATACCACAAGTCAAAAAGCAATGACAAATTGAAGATGCTCTTCTAGTTAGGACACGTCACTTCCATGGTAAAGTATTTGCCAGTCTGTTCATGTCTGTTTATGAGAATCCTTACACAATCCTTGATTTAAATACAAACTGGACACCCAACTAGACCTCTTCTTTACTAAAAGTCTCAAAGAAAATGACAGCTTTAGTCCAAAAAAACAAAATCTCATACATGTGCTAACACTATTTTTAACAACAAAAAAAGCTTAGCATGTCTCAGACGTGCAGAGCATCCTGGAGAAGCCTGTTGCATTAACACATCATTTTATAACAGAAGTGTTTCTTTTTCTGCAATGGGGCTACTGCCTTACTCCCTTGCTAGCTGCAGCTCTCCACCTCAGCCTCACACCAGTGTTGTGAGATAAGCAAATCAAATGCCTGCCAGGATATGTCAGTGGAAACTTTATGCTTCTGACCAGTAGCTCCTGTGGCTCTTTGCTTAGACCCTGCCTACTCACAAAGCAATCTCCACTGGCACATCCTGCCTCTTATCTGGGAAGGTTTTGCCAACTCCCCCTCTGTGGAGGACACTGTTTGCTAATAAAGATTTCCCTATGAGACCTTATAGACTACCCCAATCTCTATTGGGATTGCAACTTTCCAGTGTCCTGTGAAATTCTGAGCAACCGCTGCTGCTGAATATATTATGTAATAGCAGGGCTGCTGCTTGTTCCACATTGTCAGGTAACGATAAGAGGTATGACAGCCTTGAAGATGAGTAAACCTATATACAGAGATACTAGAGCCAACTACAGCAATTTCACCCATCACTAAATACAATTTGCAAATGGTGACAACCAAGTTAATCCTCTTAATAGCCACATCACAACCAGAGTGAGCGTTATCTGTATGAGTGGTCACTTTAGGTAACTATCTGCTACTTTTTAATGAAATTATTTAATGAACTGAATGACTGTAAGAAGGCCTGTTATAAATTCAAGATTCCTGTAAAGACATTTAAGTAACTGCTTGTATGAGTCAAAGCTTTCAATTTACAGTGCAACTCGCGGAATAACTTGTCTGTGATCCATTACCATGCCTTATATTTATACTGGATATGCCATTGTCATGTCATTGGTACAGAATGAATCAAGAAAAGTTCTGCCATTAGATGTTTGTGCAAAATATTTTAAACAAGCATTAAAAAAGTTTTACAGCATACAAAGAAAAATCCTAGTCAAGTTTTCGTCAAAAAGAAACTGATACCAACAACAACTTTCATGAGTTTGTTCAGAATATGCAGTTTCAATACACTGGAAACAAAGGTTGAAAAATGTATTTTTGATGAACATTTTGTTTAGCAGGGGAAAAACTGATTTCTGTTTGGCATAATTTTATTTTATTTGTCTTACTTAAACTATCTTGAGAGATTTCAATTTTTGATGAAATTGTTTATCTGATTATTTACTACCACCTGTCATGGGAGGGCATTGGGGCTTAAGTCCTCCTCACTGGCAAGGACTAAAGAACTGTGGGTAGCAACACAGTGTCCCCTGCATTTTCACCGTTGGTTCCACACTGATGAGCAAAGGGAATTCAGATTTATTGAAGTCCTGGAACATTTCTGTGAAGTCTCAGAGCACAGTAACGTTGGATCTCACTAGGGGAACTGTTTTGAAATCTTCAGGATAAAGCCAGAGAGACTGCAGTAATGTTCACCTGCTGTGCAAGGGTAGCAGGCACCACCACAGAATTATATTTTAGTAGCCACACTATGGTTGACACAATCCTGGAAGGACTTCTTTCTGGATTAGAAAGCAATGTTTATTGCATAAAAACAGAGCCAATTTTCACTTCTAGCATGGCAAATGTAGTTAAACAAAAGCATATTATGGTGAGAAGGCTCTGAGCATTTAAAAAAACCCAATTCTAGTAAGCAACAAATGCAGCCTCTCAGTGCCACACCAAAGGCTGTTTTTTTGTTAAATATCTTTTTTTTTTTTATAAGCAGTTCATGCATTTGCTGCTAATGAAGGGCAAGGCACAGCTTAGAAGAATGCCCCCTGTACAATCATTTATTTATCAGTGTTTCTCAGTGTTCGGGGGATGGATTTGTTACACGTCTTCTGGGAAAACACCACCACTTTTCAAAGCAAAAAATACTATCCCATCACAAAACACAGTAGATATCTTTGCTTTATGGTGTTATGCAATGTGCTGATTAACTACCCATTTTTCCAATCAGCCATCAGCCTGGGGGGGAGAAGCTAGAACATTGACTGGTGGTGAATATTTATTTACCCAAGGAGAATTAATGGCTCCATCATGCAAACTCAATAATAGCACTGAATGTTCACTGGAGCGTGACTACTGTGATTTAGTTACAATTCAGATAATACTGCATATCTTTTCCATTTACAATTGTCCTTGTCCTGCCCACTGCCCTGCTCCCAATGCCTGCAGATATTCTTTTGAGATGTGGATTGGATGGGAAGTCTAGCACCTGGTTGCCAGTCCCTGTGGATCGCATTGCTGTCAGCCATGGTGCTTGTGACCATGCTAATGTGCCATTCTGTGCAACGCCGCTGGATCAAAAGACAGAAATAACTCAAATATTGGTTCTCAAATGAAGTAGTCCCTTTTCTTACTCCAAGAGCAAGGCCATACTGAACTGAAGTTGTGTAAATGCTGCTTTTGCTGGATCTGCCTCTAGCACAGCATCCCTCAACTCTTTCAATCCCAGGGCTGAAAGGAGGGTTCATAGAGCTCCCATAGCCTAACCGTGCCACAAAGCCTCTCTCCAGCTGTATCTGAATTAGAAGGACTGTATCATTTACCTGTTTCTGCACCCTCAGCAGGGAACATGTGATCATTAAAGGGAATATCCTGGACTGCGCTTTCCAGGGTAATCATCAAAAGCAATTACCTTGGCTATTCCTGAAGTGCTTACAGTGGAGACAAGGAACCAGGGGAGATTTTAAGCAAGGGGAGATCACCAGTGTAAGGGTATTGAGTTGGCTGAAAAGTTGAAGATAGGAATAAAATTTACTCCTTTATACCTCCATTAAAAGACTTAATTTGGTCTGCTCCTTACTTCTAAGGAGATAAACTTATTTTTTTGGCAGATTTCTTACAGGCTTTAATATGTATTCAACTCCACAAATTAAACAGAAATTGCATTTGATTACCAGTATGAATCTATATTGTTACCTCTTGTTGGGGCAATAGTTTGTCTGCTGAAATCTGCCCAGTTATCAGCAGATCTGTGTTCACATCCTGATTAAGTTGGAGACCTCCAGTACAAAGACTTTGTGCAGGGGTCTCTCTGTTTAAGATGGATGACACCACTGAAATGCAGCCCTGAGGTACCCAGCTCTTCCCATTTCATGTTTGTCTATCCAAGACAGACTGCGGAAATTCTGTGGACAGGGAAGTCTCTGCATATACATATTACATACTCCTTGGTGTATAACATAGGAGAGAGGCACCACACTACCATCATTTCCTCTGGAGTATGACATGTTTTCCTCCGGTATTGAAAGATCCTATCTTTAATGTACTCCAGATGCAAGTAACACCAGCTTTACTCAATGTATACTGTCAGCTTCCACCTTTCTTTTGCATATCTCACAGGAAACTACCTGAATTTCTAAAGCAGTACTATCATCACAATGAGATAATTTTCAGTGAGATTCAGGTGTCTCCATTGCACTGCCATTTAGGAAATTCCCAGCTATGGAGCTTCACAAAAAATAAGCAGCTTGACAAGATCAGACAGGGAAGTTTCCATTTGGGAAGCTCCAGAAATGGAAAGGCTAAACAGATTTTTTTCCGTTGTCAGTCTAAAATTTTGAGAGTGCCATAGTATTTTCCTCTCCTTCAAGAAGTGAGAAAGGTACAGAATAAAGCGTTAGCAGTGCAGATCAGGATTGCTCCATTCCCTTTCCCACTTTCTCATGGGGCTGTCAAATTTCAGGCTCCAGGTGATCAGCAGAAAACGCTTGCCAGGCTCTGACCTTTGTGCTTACACAGGCGAGGCAGAAACCCTGATCCCAGCCAGCTTTTGCTTCCAGGCATCCACATTATTAGTACAAATGGAGGTTTAGAGCTGATTTTTAAAATGCTAAAAAATGTCTTTCTGGAGTCTATTTATGCCCATTCAGTACCCCTGAGGGCTCTGGCTCTTCAATGGGTTTCTAACAACCATTGTATAAATACTACATAGAAATGAGGGAAGAAGCACACAGAATAAAGAGGGGTAAAAATCCCTTTGTGTCAGCAAAAAGGGCAGCTTTGGCTAACGTAAATATTTTTATTCTGCAGGGGAAAGAATAGAGGGCTGTGTAAGATAGTGCAGTTCATAAAGGCAGTTGCCTCTCTCCTGCCTGTCACGATTAAAGCTAACCTGAGGCTCTGTGTGATCTCAGCTAATCCTGCAGCAAAAAGGCCTTTCATACTAAAATCATTATATCACACTCAGCTCCACACACTGCTGTTCAGGGAAGACATGTTCAGCCTTTTTCAAGGTTCTATTTTGTCCCTTGGCACAAGGTGAGGCTTCAGTGACTCAGGAACCAACATCCTAATTTCAGCCTTCTGGTTCATCGCTGCCTAGAGCACTTTTGAAAAGAAGACTTCTACTCCTGAATCCCTCTCATCACCTCAAATTATAGGGCTCCAAAGTTTTTCCCGTGAAGGGCATCTTCCTTGTCCCTTCAGCACATCCAAATAGGGGGACAGAAATTTGGTCATTGTGTCAAATGTCTGACTGGAGAAGAATAATTAGCAAGAGGCTGAAAGCTGAAGCTAGACAAATAATTGGAAACCAGGCTCAAATTTTGTATGACTGCCCAACATTTGGGGGGAAAGGAAATGCCTTAATCTCCATGGCCTAACATTTTCAAGATGAAGACAGGATTTCTTTCAGGGAACTGTAATCTATCAAACATTAAGGCTTTGGGCTAAACAGAGGCGTAATTTTAAGACGAATCCTCCGGGTGAATTTTAATGGCTTGTTATATGCAGGTTAGTCTAAGTTCCTTATGAACTTAAGCTTTATGGATAAATATTTCTTAGCAAAACTCAAGGAGCCGATCCCACGAGCCAGCCAAAATAAAATGTATCAAGGCCGAACATGGAAAAACCAGAGAGCTCCCCAAGACCGAATCCTCTCGGTTCTCACTGCTGATTGATGAAAAACAATTCTGATCAATGTTTCTTTATCTGCTCTGTGAAACCTTTGTAGCCAGTAAGATTACATACAAAAGCTTAAGTACAAAATCTATATCCAGGTTCCCATGAAAGTAAACAAGCAAAAAGGAGGAAATAAGCTCATTTTTTCATTGATTATAAAGAAAAGCCACTGGGGCAATGCTATGGAAGATAACCAATGAACATTTTTTAAATTAGATAAAACAATGTTTTGATTAAGAAAAGTGGGGAAGTAACATGTGATTTGCAGTGGCTAAGTCTCATGGGGGGTGGGGGGGAACAGCTACAAGAGAATGATTCATTTATGACTGCCAGCACACAAAACTGTATCTCCAGGCATAGCTGACAAGGATATTCACACACTCATCTAACCAGTCTCCTGAAACACCATGTGCTGGCAACGCGTGGCACAGCTTTTGGAAAGGCGGAGAGAAATGGTGACAAGCTAAGGGCTGTATGCTTAATACTGCTTAAGCAAAGATACAGCAACAACCGGGCAACTATGATGGTGCTCTGGTCTGGGACTCAGGAGAGAGAGGCTCTAATTTGCTATTACACCCTAACTTGATGATCTTACTGCAGCTCAGTTTTTCTGCCTCCTTAATGGGAGATAACAGCCCCTACCTCATTTTAAAATGCATCATATCAACCAGGAGGAGCCCAGTGTAAGTGTAGGCTCTTGTATGCAGCTAAAGGCACAGCCTGCAACCTGATGTGGCCCAGATGTGGAATTAAACATTTCTGACTAGGGACACAAAAAAATTATCCATGGAATCTCCCCATTATGAGGCATTATGTCTGTTAACATAGCCCAATTCCTAGAATATCTTCAGTTCCTTTTTTTTTAAACAAGGTGACAAGGTAACAGAATTGAGAAATAAATGAAGATTAAGTATGGGATGATCCAAAGTAACTGACTAGCACTGCCTGATTGAAGGCATAGTTGAGATGGATTGCTGAGAGTATTCCCCCATTACATATGTTGGACAGATAAAGAATTTGAATACAGAAGAAAGAAAAAAAAAAAAAAGAGTTAAGGCTTTGGTAACTAGTATTTATCTAGTGAGATTTGTAAAGAAACTCTTGGCAAGCAGTTAAACTGCCCTGAGGAACAGTTTAAAAGTCTTTAAAGTTGCATTTCAGTGTTAACTCCTTGAATATACGCTAAAACTATTTCATTGACATTTAGTGGCAGATCTACATCTCTAGATGTGACTTGCAATTTAGAGGGCCTGATATGTAAGTATTTTCCAGTGCACATTCTTACAATAGTATGCTTTAAAACAGTTCAACTCAGAGGATAAAGTAAGCAGAGAACTGGTCTTCCTGGCACTATTCCAGCACAGCTGAAATGAATTACAGCATTTCCAATGAAAGGCGTAACAAAGAAATAACAAAAAACCTTTTAAAACTAAGCAATTCTACCATGTGGGAAGGATTTGAGTGAGCATAGCCGAGGTGCATGAATTAGTAGCTCAGGTCCGATGGATAAGCCTACAGGCAGTGTGGGCAAATAAAGTGAAGGACTGGAGAAACAGAAAGTTTTCCCAATGCATATCACAAAACAACATCAGAGAAGCAATTATTTAATAATTTACAGTGATGTAAAGCCAGTTGTATAAAGCACTGATCCACCGGACCTGCAATAGGAAGACTTTCCAGATACTGCATTTTTTCCATGGCTGTGTATTGTCCAAATTGCATATGTGTGTGTATGTGTGTGTGTGTGTGTACGTATATCTATCAAATTATATTTTAAAATCTCATAAAGCATTTGAAATGATGGGATTCTGTGTCATACTCTCTGAAATGAAAATTGTATCTTTACCTACATTTTGGGTACTTCAGCTTTGGCCCACAGTTGGCTGGACGTTCCAGTTGGTATGCCTTTATAACTATGCTGTTCCCATCTCCTTAAGCACAATAAGTACAAAGCAAGTGGAAAATTTCTCCATATTGAAGTATCCATAGAAACTGCAGGGTTTATATATTATATAGGACTCTCTGCCCAGCCTCTTCCATTACTTAAGAATGAAGGAACAGCCAATTCTCCCAAATATATAGACTCAGAATAAATTTTCCCATAACATACTGACATAAAAGACCCAATCTTGAGCTTTATAAAACTGCTTGATAAACCAATTTACTGTCCCCACACAATGCTGCACACAGATACAGTATTCATGCTACTTACCAAATTAATATCTCTGCTCTGAGAGTTATGAAGAATACCACTTACTGGTTTGTACCAATATTTTAATTAGTATTCAGTAAATAAAGAGGCAAACTTTGCACTTCAGCACCATAGTAGTACTAGTGCATTATGAGCTTTATCTGAATTTTAAGGCAATAATTTATATAACACAAATTTTATTTTTTTTTAGTCCAAGCAGGTACTTCGGCATCAAATTTTCATTTAGCCTAAATGACAGCCTTGGTCTTTTAGGCATGAAGTCTTCCAGCAGCAGCCTGGGAGAGGGGAAAAAAGATGTTATAGTTAGAGGTTTGGGGAGCACCAACATGTCTCTGACTAAGAGAAGCTTACCCAAGCCCTTCTTCTCACATAACATAGCCCATACACATGAGAGCACACTCTTTATGCTGCAGCTTGCAATCAGGAGCATGTTCCAACTGCACCAAAGGACATTAGGTAATGAATACTCCTAGGTAGCACAGGTATTGTGGTAACACTCCATGGTGAATCTTAAGAGTCCCATTACTTCAACCGATGCAAAAGAAATAGCATTAACCCAAACAACAAGAATCACTCTCTGTCAGATTCACATGGAAAATATAAATAAATAAATAAGGACTAGAAACTACTAATTCTGACTACCTTGGTTTCCCAAGGGAGCCAGTACTTGTTTTCTTGATACCATAGAGAAATACATTCATTTCAGTAATTCAGAACAGATCTAATTCCTTTTACTCATTACATTTTCCAACCTGGCTTGGTGCATGTTTTTTTTAACATGAGATGTTGATCTGAAATAATTTTTTTTTTCTACCAGGGGAATATCTCGATGATTCCCAAAAATGTCAGTTGTGTGAAGCATCCTGTCAGAAGTGCATTGGACCTGAGCCAGACAACTGCATCAGCTGCCCACCCACAAGGTAATTGCCTCCTAGCACAGCACAGCACAAAGACCTCACATCATCATCTGGAGAAGTGGCTGCATGGTCTTTGGCACTAGCTTGCAGCGTTGACTCAAAAAGCAAGCAATGATTAGGGCAAACAAAACAAGGGCAAGTGAGGAAACAAGTGTTATGTGAACAAGACAGCTGGCTACACAGGCAGTTAATGTTTAGCCAGATGATTTCTACAGATACAGGAAAAATTAAATAGTCTTTATTTCATTGTCATCCTTTCAAAATCATAATTGCTAGAATCACAACTGTGGCAAATTTAACAACAAGAGTCTAGGGGATCTGTAGTTGTACACAGCTATGGAGTTTGGCACAAGGCATGAATACAGACACTGAGGCTAGCAATCAGCTAATTCAGGAGATATAGCACCTAAACATCTTCCATCCCCTAACTGAGGTGTTTTACGTGAGGTTGGTTTTTCTAACCTGCCATGAGGAGGCAACAGATCTAGAATGAAGCTTTTCCACATTGCATATCAGAGGCTTATGTTTAGGTCATCTCGCACCTAATCCAGGAGTCTACTGGTTTTAATCTCATGTCCTACCAATAGCTTTGCTCTCACACCGATAGCTCTGGGTCTGTTGCACTGGTTTGCATTGTAGCCAGATGATATTTACACTTGTGTGAAATCAGAATCAATCAGGTCCTGTAAGGCATAGAAAAAAATCCCCATGCAATCCTGCAATTTACCCTGCAAATATCTATGATATGACTATGCCCATAAAAGACACACCAGGACCCATGGAGTCCCAACAGATCCATAACTGAGGAAACAGTATTGAATTAAGGTGTGTTACGTCAGAAATGGCATTAGCATAGGAAGTCTGGGCCGAATTTTGGACTGCAGACTGGATTTCTCTGATTCACAATTACATTTAAATTAGATTATCTGTGCTTCCTTACAACCTATCTTGTGAGATTTACACAGGGATATCTGCAAACCAAAGAAGGCACAGAACAATGCCATTAGGCAAAACCACCCAGGCGTTTACAGGATTGAGGTCTCTGTGACCTTTTGGAAGGGTGCTCCTGTCTCTCCTGTAACAAATTTTCTAATTGTTTTCTATGTCAGTATCTAAGGCTTCTAAAAGCTTTCTGTGCTCCTTCTGCACATTTTGAAAGCTGTTAGAAAAAGTCATATTAGGACAGTCAGTAGTAAAAGAAATAATAATAAAGGAAAATCTCACCCAGAGGATAAAGTGTAAATCCTCCAGTAGACATTATTCGCTATGTACTTGAAATAGATCTGTTTAATTGAAACAGAATCCTAAATCCTGTCGCTCTTGAGAGCTTCAGATCCTGTCTATTGAAGACAGTAATGAGTGGCCATTAGATAATACAGACTAAAATTCAGCAGTGCTGCTTTCCTACAGGGGAACACCTTTCCTCTTTGAAAAGGATGAAAAGACTTGGCAGGGGAGATTACTGAAAATAACGTGAAAGTGAAAACACTGAACAATCCCTCTTCTTTGTCAAAATTCAGCAGTAGATGACACCTTATTTCATAATAAAATCACTGTCATATCATCTTCTTGTTTGACAATTCAAAATGCTGTGACCTGTTTTTAAAAAACTATGGAATTGTAGGGTCTTGTCCAGCCAAACTGATTTTCACAAAATTCCTTGTCCATCTGTTTACTGTTTGAGATACAAAGGTTAGTGACAAGAGCTGACTGCTGGTGTCTTTCATTAGGGGTAGCGTAACAAAAAACGAGATACAAGTACTTGACCACTGTGTGAGCTGTTTGTAAGGATGGCTATCATTACAGCCAGTACATGCAGTAGAATAATGTAATACTTGCCCAGCTACCTCCAGTACTTCTGTCACATTGTCCCATTTACACAGAAACCAACCAGAGGGGGCTACAGTCCCCATGAAGAGCTAAATTCTTAAAAATTCTTCTAAAGAGCTAGTCTTAAACATACAGGTATAGCTGTATGAGATACAGTGTGCATAGGGCTATCTTACTGTCAGACTCCAGAGCAGAGATAAATCTTTGCTGAATACTTTGTATAGCCATAGAAGCTTCTCCCTGAGTCCTTTCAGCAGCCTGCCTTCAGCCTTACAAGTCTTTTTAATCAATTCCTAAGTTTGCTTTGTTACATGAACTTGAGGAAGGCTGTTTGCATGATGATAGCCTATTCTTCTACCTTCACACTTCATAAGCTTGGACTTTTCCAGTCACGGAAAATTTTAAATTATTTCAAAGACTATTTGACAAAATTGGTTTTAAACTTTGCAGATATTTTTCTCCTCTTCTTTCAGAATAAATCTGGCAATGACCATAGCAACTCAAATTTATGAAGGTACATTGCAGACATTCTCTAATGCCATTGGCTGGCTCCAAGGAAACATGCACTATCTTAATGTTATGGAAACCCTACGGATCCCTGGGTGTATGGACAATCTGACAGTCTCAAAATCTGTGCTAAGATACTGAATGGTGCTCAGCTGCTCTAGAAATTGAGTCCCAAGTCCTCAGATACCAAACTGGTCAAAGCAGTTAAGTGTGGAAGATTGCACTCTCTCCTCTCTTGTTTTCTTAATATTGAAAAGGCTGTCAAATTCTAGCCAACTTGTTTTACATTATTTTAATAGTCATATCTATATTGATGCTTTTCTACTTTTTTTGCAAACAGATTAAAACCAGTAGACAATAAGTAGTGGTGAAAAATAGACTAGAAATTTTCATCACATAAGAGGATTCTGTAACAGATATTTCATTGGTCAGCAAAAGGAGAACATTTAGCACGAAAACTCCTAAGTGTTTGCAGATATGCAAGTCTAAAAATACAGCTGCTAAAGGCAAAGATTCAGATAAATGTTTGACATCATCTACAAAGTCATTGCAGCGAAGCCATAGTACTGTTCACAGGAAGCCTTTAAAGTAAGACCAATAGGAAACTTCCTATCTCTGGATCGTTCCTTCACAGAGAAAGACCAAGTCTTGGTTTCTTTCTAACAGACATAAGTGACCACTGCAGGGACTGTGGTAGAAGGACATCTAGGTACAGGACAAAAAGGTGATTTTTCTCAGAAATTTCTCAGGAAAAAAGTAATCTCTGAAGTCTAAGATCCAGGTTCAACACACGGCTGACTTTCCCCTTACTAAATACTATCAATAAGATCAGGAAAATGAAGGAGTAATATCCAAAGACTTGTAAATAGAGTGAAGGAAGAATATCTTGGGTTTCTTGTTAGTTTCCTTTACATTTAAAGAACAGGCTGTTGCTGAATTTGTAATTATGCCTCTCTCTGCCTCAAAAGAGTCTTTGACGATGGTTGCTGTGTTATGCAATGCCCCAGAGGAAAGTTTGAATTCAAAGGACAATGTCATTTGTGCCATCATACCTGCCTGGACTGCAGCGGAAGTGAGCCTAACAAATGCACTGCTTGTGGAACAGGTAAGAAAGATTTCCTCTTGCAGATTTTTCCCCTTCCTTGGCCTGCAAGTTCCTTTTTCCCTCTGCTCTCAGGACCAGTTGTTAGAGCCAATAAAATAAGTAGTGCTTTTGCTATTGATCTGCATCATAATCTTGTTTTAACCCTGAAGGGAGTTGGAACTCAATATTTTTTTAAAAGTACAAGAAAAGTCAACTCTGCATTGTCCTTGCATCTTTATGCATTTCCCTTGGTGTATATATATATATATATATAGGAACTTTGTTAACAGAAAGAGGAGTAAAAGGGGAACAAAAAAGGACAGAAAACCTACACTGCCTGCCTCTGGAAAAGAAAGCACCATAGGTGCCTACCCCAACATCTACACAGTATGTGCTGTACTGAAATGGAGCAGCTGGCTTGCACAAGCAGGCAGGGAGGCAGGGTGCTTTCCAAAACATCTGTCTGGGGAAGGCTAGGAAACAAGTATGGTGGGTTCCACCGCAGGCTGTTACATCCCTACAGCTGGATGAATGGGACCTGCAAAGAGAAGCTTACAACACACATACATAGAAACTTGTCTTTTTGACACATTTTTATTGAGCTTAGATTGAGAGCGAGGGTAATATAGTTAAATTCGTGGTTGTTCCAAAAAACAACTCTTCTCCTTTTGAAGCTCTATTATAAAAATTATTCCCACTCAACTCTGTAACACCTGATGGGCGAAGAACTTGAGGCTATTACATACAGTTACGTGTAAGTAGCCTGAACAGCCCTTGGAAATGAGTATTTAAGATTTAACTTCCAATTCACTTAATAAAAAGAAATTTTTGGTGAGCTTTTTCTGAGGACTCAAGCTGGATTCACAGGCTTTTTCCTCTCAGCTCCTACTTCCAGTTCAATGTTAGTCATTAATGGCCCCGGTTTTATTTAGTAATTAGTGTCCAGATAACAAGAAAATGCTAGTATGCCTGGCGATAATTTGTCGTACTGCTGATGAAATTGACTTTCTTACTTTGGGAATGTGACTGAGTGGACAAAGCTTTCAAAAGGTACTTCAGGTCCAATGTGAGGGAGAAGTCTGTATAATTGTTCCCCAAGTCTCTCCCTATGGTGGACAGCAATATAAATTTCTGTATTTCTGTGTAATAAGGAATGAAGACTGTTCCCTATTATAGCTGCTTTCTCTGCAGTGTCAAAAGTAAATTATGGTAAGAAAGTTCTCGTTCTGTAGTTAAAGCAAGCAAACACTCTTAGCACAATATATGTAATTTGTACTTTAGAGTAACCCATTAGAAAACTCCCCATGTTGTAGCACATGGCACAGGAGGTGTTTTCATTCAGAAACATTCAAAGTAGGGGACCTCCCAGTTCCCCATGCACTAGAGAATGTAATTGCTCTGATAGCAAATAAATGCACGCTTGCTATTCAGATTAAAATCTAAATGATCCCACAGTCTAGCTGCAACTGGGATGAGATTACAGTTCAATCTACTATGGACACAGACTGATGCTTTCTGAAGGTGAAGTAGCCAGCCCTGCTTTCCTAATGGCAATTTTACACCCACAGGTACAATACGGTACAAATACCTGTATGTTCACTGCAAGGGAAATCAGTAATGGAAATATCTTCATCCTTTTATTAGATTGATGGATGTAAACAGTAATTATTCACTAGCATGGCATCTTTATATGTCATAAATCTCCAGAAATGTGGAAGGTTTGAGGTCCTAAAACTTTTATACGTTTTAGCTCACCTAGTGTAAAACTGTACAAATTGAGCAGTCAGTGAGCAATATTAATTCTCATCAGCTGAAGCACCAGTGCTTCATAAAGCCACTTCTTATGCCCAAATGTCCTCTGTTGCTGACATCTTTTTCCTATTTTGTTTGCCACACAGACAGAAGAGGGTTCGAACGTTTCCTGTATCACGGGGAGTGCAGAGAGAGCTGTCCTCCAGGTCACTACCACTCAGAGCATGCCTGTGCAGCTTGCTCTGGCCACTGCGAGGTGTGCCTGAACTCCAGCCACTGCAAAAGGTGTTTCAGAGGCTACTACCTTACTCAAAACATATGTCAGAAGCACAGTTGTAGAGAAGGTAAGCATCCCTCAGTAGGAGTTAACAGATAGCTCTAATCTGTTACAGAAACGTGGTTAAGGGTCCTGGTTCCTGTTTTGAAATATACAATCACAGATGATCCTGAGGTCCTTAAGCTCCAGCTCTGATTCTCTTCTAATATTATATTAGTGTAAAATAGGAGTATTGTCCTCAAATTGAATGGGGTTACAAAAGGACAAATGAGAAAATAAATTGGTGTGAATCCTTCTCCTTTCTAGATTTGGATAAAGTTTATTTTCCAAACGTTGGCCTTCCATTATCTAGAATTAACCCAAAATTTTCAAAACACAGGTGAAGTGGAAGATCTTGACTCTGAAGACTGCATACCTTGTTCAGAGGGATGCCAGAACTGCAAACTTGGTAAATATTCCCTTTATGAACCTTTATCCTTATTGATAAGGTAAGGAAAAAGTATTCCTCCTCTCTTGTCATGAGCCTATGTGCATGCTGCTGAGAAATTAGTCACTGCTGCATTCTCTCACCACGTAAACTCTTTTTTCCAGTATATTTGTTTTTGAACACCATTCCTAAATTCTATCTCCAGCATAAGTAAGAATATTTTTTGATTAATTTGGGTATTAATCTTTGTAGCAATTTTTTTTTTTCCTGATTGATTGCCCCTCTCAGGCTGAGAGACCTACTGACTTTCTGAAGGCATTATCAGACACAGAACTGTATCATAGATGTTCGAAATTTCTACACTTGAAAATAGATCATTAGCCTGTCCTTTTTCTTTAAGGAAATAGGCATAAGGAAAGATCTTAAATTTCATTCAAGAGTAAGTCACTGAAATAGCAATGCTGCTGCCCTAAAAAAATACTAAAACATTGATTCATTTTTCATGCTGCATTTAAAAAAAAAATGTTCCTTCTCAACATAATGAGATGTCGGCAGAGAGTTTGTTGTCTTCAGATAAAGGCCATTTAACTTACTGAACTCAATCAAATCTGTATTGCATAAATATAAGTGGATGCATCTAGCAAAGCTTAACTCTGAAGGCGCTTTTGATCTCAGGATTTCACCCTTGCAGAGGATTAAAAATGTTCAAAAGACATCACAATTCATTGTTTCCACTGTGTTTACATTAAGAAAATTTTATTTCCTGTGGCTATATGGACAGGAGTACAACTGACCAGTAGCTCAAGACTGAGAGGCAACAGTATGACCCATCAGAAAGGCAATCTTCACTTATGACCTCTTAGACAAATATTTTCTCAAGAAATCCCAGAGTTTAGGTAAAGTAGTGCCCAAATGAGCATTGGCATGCCAAGACACTTTGATAAGACCATCTACATAGCAGAAAGTAAGACTTTGCTAAAATCTCCTTGAAGGATTATACAGAAGAAAAAACTAGACCTAAAGCTTTACTTATTTTGGTGCAAATCTTAGGCAAGTCACTGATCTGCAAAGAGTTACCTGGAATTGCTACTTGTTAAAAAAAAAAAAAGGAATAAATTTGGCTTGCTATATTTCCAAACACCATTTTTCAAAGTGCTAAAATTAGAGACTTCCAAGTCTATCCACCCCCTCCCTGAATTTAGACAGATTTCTACAGACAGATTTCCACAGACAGAGTTTATACTGGGCCTTCTGGTTTCCCCCGCTTGCTCCCTGAAGTGTTTTGGGCCCTGACATAATAGTCACTACCGTCAGCACCAGCAGACTGAATGTTGCTATACAGAGGATACTGAATAGCAGGAAATAAAACTGTGAAAGTACCCCATAAGAAAAAACAAATAAACAACCAACAACAAAAAAAACCCCAAATGCAGAAATTAATTCCCATCACTAGTCACAACTGTTCCAATATTCTATCTGCTTTTGTGTCAACAACATTTTTCCCTGGGAAACAAGACTATCATGAATGCTTATGCGTACCAGACCTATGTAAGGATTTTCGTCACATACTACTTTCTTCTTTCTACCGGTCGTCCAATCTGTCAGACCATAAAACTCCCTACAGCTCTGGCGACCAGCCGTTCTGCATGAATGCAGTCAAGTCTAATGTTTTCCGCTGTGACTACACCTGTAGCTTTCTATACTGTTGAATGAAGAGCTGGAGGGACCAAGTTTTAACATTTTTGCAACTACACTGTGGTCTTTTTTTTGTATGGCATTGTATTCAGATTAATGTCAGCTGTCTGCTTGGTTGTGGGAAGCAAAAAAGAAGAAAAGAAGTTAAGGGAAAGAATCTGTTTCAATACCAATCTTTATTGCTGCTATCAGATGTTGCTTTCCTATGATAATATTTTCAGCATTCTTTGTAACACTCGTGACTTCAAATTCTTTATATCTCTTCTGCAACTGTTTAGTGCCAATCCTTGCTTTGAATTAGGGTGAAATGCACTAGGAACAGCAACTTCTCTTAAAAATAGTCATTGCAAGTAACTCAGAGGCTGATTTTTTTATGAGCTTAATAAGCCTGCATAAGGAGACTGCAAGGCTGTTCATGGGCAGCTGGCATACAGAAAAAGTGGCTGCACCCATTTACCTTTGTCCTTAGATCATTCAACTCCTAAATGTTAGTAATACATAACATTCACTACATATTTACTCCCAGGTTCTTGTACTCAAAGTTCTGCTTTAAAATAGGCTTTTCAGAAACTTCAAAGGTAGCAGGTAAAACAAGGACTGAATTAACTTTCACTGCTGAGTAAAGTCAGAAGTATTAAGATGCCAGAGTTTGTAAGGGGCATACTATTAAGGAAACTCTTTGGCGGTTACGATGCATATATTATTGAAAGTCAAAGAGGTTGGTTTAGCTGTATGTGAAACAGAAGCACAGCAGTGGGCTTAAACCAAGATCCCCAGCAGCTTTTGCAAGTTAACATGTGTTCCTGAAATAAAGCATGACCTGTAGACTTCAAACTTAATCAGGTAGAGAGGCTGTTTGTTTGTGTTTCTGCTCTTAATATTCAATGAGTTTTCTGGCATATCAATAACTTAATTCATAGGTTAAGATGAGCACAGTAATATGTTTCTCATGTCTTATCAGAAAATTGATATATTTAGAGACTTCTGAAAAAAAACCACCAAAAAACAGCTGAACTACCCGTCTCTTAGAAAACAGAAATGAATTATTTTGAAAGCTGTAAAGAAATGACACTTCCATAAAAATAATTTAAAATAGTAACATTTCAAGGTGAGAAAATATGTAATATAATACATTTATTTTCACATCTTTATGGTCTTTCTACAGACTCTCTTTTTAAAATTAAGCACATGCTGCATGATTTTGCAGTTTCTCTGTATCTTATCTTCCTTTCAGCACCACTGAGGAATTTAATCTGAGTAAGAACTGTGGAGCAGGAGTAGGAAAAGCATTCCAATGCCATGAACATTTCTACTAGATGTGCAGCAGAAAGCTCTGGGGAATGTTCTATTAAAAAAAAAAAAAAAAAAAAGGAGGAAGTAAAATGTAGCAATCCCAGCAACTGGAGTAAAAATTATATAGTTCACATACTGAAAAGTAGTTATTAATATACAAATGCAAATAAATTTTGTGCATACTTATGGATCTGCAAAAGGCTGAAGATCATTCTCTCACAAAAAATCATCAGGCACCTGCTCTTTCTGAAGTGATTTGAGATCATTTGATATAAACTGTAAGAGATAAAAATAATTAACTTCTTCAATTTATACTGACTGCATGGTCACTCATAGAAGCTGTATGAATTTTAAGAGGAATATCAGACCACAGTGACATTATATTGTAAACCTGGAGCAATGAAATGCAAGTGATTCTCTTACTGTCTACAAGTTACAAAGGTTAATTGATATTTTTTGGGTTTTGTAGACACAGATCTAGTTTTAAGGAGGGATATATATGGCAATTAAGATAAATGAACTGCCTGTTTTCTTAGTAGCCTGAAGGACAAGTAATTTTTCGCCACAAGTTTTTTCACAGGGCACCGAAGAATGGATTTAACCACCATCTGCAGTCTTGGGCAATGTTGTCCTGCTTTGTGCAGGCAAGAAAATGACTAAGATTGACTCTCTTTTGGCATGATGCCAGGTGCCAGCAGAATAGATCAAGTAATGGAAGGAGACTGCATGGGGATTCCCTCCTCCTGATCAGTAGTGACCCTACAGACAGATTAAGAGATAGATATCATACGTTTATGTTGGTTTGATACTTTACATCCCATGTCAGACATTTCAGTGGAGAATGTAAAACCCACACAGTAAGTAACATTGCAGGTTAGTGTTCACCATACATACTGAAATGGAAGGTTGAGAGTGTTTGTAATATTTTCTGGGATCCTCTGGGAATGAAATAAAATCTGTTTTCCTCAAAGTTAGGACCCAGTGTTGTTTTAGGATTCCAGGTGGCAATATATCTTTACTGTATCTACATTGAAGGTCTAAGAGCAAAGATACGGACTGTCAGAGAGACTTATTCAAATGCAGATAGTCTTGTAGTTTAAATACAAGTTACAGTTTCAGGGAATACTTTTCTTTCTGATTTACTTCACTAATTTGGAGGCTACCTGTATTTTAAAGAGATAAAGAATCAAATGCTCATAGACACCATTCTGCCTCCAGACACTGTCAAGTCAGGGGATATGTAATAGGAAAATTGCCTTAGACAGCAATAATCCCAAAAGGATCTATGGCTTTGTGTACACAGTGTCAAAAAAATGGTTATGCACAGCAGGGTTCACCTCCTTACCTTCTTCTGTCCACATGCTCTCAAATGCATCTGGTTCTGCTTGCTGCCATACTGGCCCAATTGGCATGCTCAAGCGTATGGCATCCCACAAGATCTGAAAGGCAAACCCTTGCACAGACATTGAAATCTGAATTGAGAGCCAAAGACAAGACAAGTCTTAAGGGAGACTTCAATACATATGTTTAATTCTAAATTCTTACAAGCTGCATTCAGATACATTCCTACTGCTGTGCAAGCAAACGCAAACAGAAAATTGGACAAAGTGTCTCAGAAAGTGTTCTGAATAAATTTCAAGTCCACACTTCCAAGATTATCTTTACAACTTTGGTACCTCTGGTAGGACAATACAATTTTGGACACTGTGAGCCTACTTTCTAGAGCAGCAATGAGCTATTGCTCCCTCTGATGCAGATTGATCCATGGGAACTGCAGGTCTTCATCACTGCTGACCACCAGGCCATAATTAAGTTTCAATGAGTTGTCTTTTGGTGGGCACCAGAAAACACCATGAAGTCTGCAAAATTAAATCCAGTTTCCTCAAAGGCAGCTTTTGAAAGAGAAAGTTCATTAAGGAGGAGGATTTTCTTTGTGCCATTGCAGCAGCTACCTTCCAGCCCTCAGTGCAAGTTCATTTAGTCACAGATTTAGATCACTTCAGAACGCCACCCATATTTTCTCCAGACTCTTAAAACTGTACTGAGCTTCAGAAACTTTCTTCAGAGTCAAACTTAACTTTTTAGAAAGCAGTCAGCTGTAAGCTGACACTCAGCACAAGAGAAAAACACTAAGGTGAATTTAAGGCATTTAAAGTAATTATTCTAAGAGAATTTCAGGGTCAATATAATGCAAGAATATAACAATCCTAGCTCTTATTTGATATGCCTAAAATACAACACATGGACCAAAGTGTTTTCTCAAACACTTTCAGCTCTTGCACTCTTTCTAATAACACAGTTTGCATTTGCCCTTTTGCAGCTGCATAATGAACAGACACAAAATATGAGTACTTATGAATGTGATAAGTGACAAAGTTCTCTGATATGTCTACTGACTTGCATAGGTACACCTCACAAGCAGAAGCTTCCACTCCATTAACTAATAATGCTAAATACGAGCACTTAGTTCATTGAGGAGCTAAGTATTTGGAACGCATGGACGTCAAGTGGATCATTGATAAATTCATATGAATCAACAGAAGGATAGGTCTTCCTCTCAGAAAGGATTGTGAAAGTCAGGCATTGTCCCAGTTAGTTTGCTTTCCTGCCAGTGTCCTCCCATGGAGCCACACATTCCTGATACAATTCTTATTCACCTACTTGCTGATTCACTTCCACTCACCTCGCCTAACTTGTGAAAGTACATGTTATCATATGAATACTTCTGATGGCTTCCCAGAGATTACCTCATCTCCATGTAGCAAAATACCATATATATCACCTTTTGACCCATCCAGGTTTCTCCAGAGAGCAGCACAACATGGCACAACCTTTGCACCAGGACTATTTTCAAAGGCTAACGCTGACAATAAAGTGCTCCTCGGTGAGCATACAGAGTGAATAATGTTCAGAATAGCCATCGCACTTTTCTCTTTCAAAGATAATTTACAAAAGAGACAAACACCAAGAAACCCCAAGGAGCAGTGTCCCTGAGAATAAAAGACTACAAAATAGGCATTTAGGCCCAAGTGTGACTCTTTGCTTTAGCGAGGTAAAGCCTGAGAAACTCTCAAAGGTCATCCAGAACCTATCTAGTTTGGTCTGGATTACAAAATCTATGTACAAACATACACCTAATAAAGGCAGAAAGTGAGACTAAATAACACGCAAATACTCCATGAGACCCATTATACAGAGTGATATGGGGGAAAATACAGTCTATAAGTCAGTGGGAGTGAGAGAAAAGGTATTTGGAGAAGATTTAAGGAACCCGTGAGATAGCTAAAAGGGCAGCACTGTGAACAGACTCAAGCTCACAGGTACAAATTGTGATTCTGGCAGTTGTGCCCGTGATTAATGAGTGGAAAGTGATCTGGTTCCCATAGCAACCTAAGAAACACAAAGGAAAACTTAATTTCGTCAAATCTTCTCTGATGATGAATAGACCTTGGCTTTCAAAATACCAGAGAAAATTATGATAAGGATTCTATTTTATCTTAGAGCAAATCTTCCTCAAGAGGTTGATCTTGCAGAATGGGGTTTAGATTTTCAGATAATAGGACTCGTTTCCACAGGCTTCTGGAGTGAGAATATGCAATCTGTGCAAAAAGAATGCCCAGCAAGATTTGGAACTGTTCTTCTCTGATTTTCAGTACCGACATTTCAGTATAGGCAGAACACTACATTAGAGGCAACACTACATTTGACCAGCCAGTCAAAAAAGGTGATTATCCCTCTGTATTCAACATTGGTGCAGCCTCACCTCAACTACTGTGTGCAGTTCTGGGCCCCACAATTTAAGAATGATGTTAAGCCACTTGACTGCATCCAAAGGAAGGCGACAAAGGTGGTGGAAGGGCTGGAAGGCATGTCCTGTGAGGAGCGGCTGAGGAGTCTGGGTTTGTCTGGTTTGGAGAAAAGGAGGCTGAGGGGTAACCTCATTGCTCTCTACAGCTTCCCAAGGAGGGGAAGCGGAGAGGGAGGTGTTGAGCTCTTCTCCCGTGTATACTGTGACGGGCAGCAGGAGAATCACTCAAAGCTGTGTTAGAGGAGGTTCAGACTGGATATGAGGAAGCATTTCTTTACCAAGAGGGTGGTCAAACACTGGAACAGGCTTGCTAGAGAGGTGGTTGATGCCCCAAGCCTATGAGTGTTTGAGAGGCATTTTGGATAATGCCTTTAATAACAGGCTTTAATTTTTCATCAGGCAGTTGGACTAGATCATTATTGTAGATCACTTCCAACTGAAATATTCTATTCTATTCTATTCTATTCTATGCTATGCTATGCTATGCTATGCTATGCTAGCAACTCTACTTCGATATGTACTTGTTTCAATTCTTTGAGTTTATACCAGTCTAAAGCTCAGGGTCTTAATCTTTCAAATAAGGAATTATATTACAGAACCACTTATTGACTGTAGCAGTGCGAATCTTGGATTCTCCCCATATAGAGAAGATATTTCCCACGTGAGTCCTGCTACATAAGTATGTTTTGTTAATGGAAGACCAATGGAATCCAGCTGTTCAAATTAGTGGTAAAACCTGCATTGATGTCTGTGGTGTAAACTTAGGACCTCTGGCCCACAGTCTGTGTTCTTGCTTGTAGGGGAGTACTTCCTGGGTAATGCTATTCACTCAGAGGAACTACCTGTGTAGTAAGAAACCACTAAAAAATAAGGGACCATCTCAACATAACAAGCTTGTTCAGAAAATGCACATCAACACACAGAAATTTCGGGTTTAGTAACATGCAGTTTTCATGATGCTCAAACTCATCACACTGAGATTTTTAACAAGTGGAAACAGAATGCCCTTTCTTAATTCTTAGGTAGTAATGCTGATGTTCTGATTTAATTTCTGTTGAAGTACTCTTAGCTTTTAGTTTACTAGGAGTAAGAATGAACCACGAGTTCTTTGTAGCCTAACTTCTCTGGTTGATATTACATTTTGGAGCTTCACATCTGGTGTAAATCTCACTACAGCACTGGTCAACTCTGTCTGGTGAGAGACTAGAACATTCTGACCCAATATTTATTTTTTAAGCCATTTTTAAAAATTTTCTATTCCTTAAAATTTCCTGATCTCATCACTTTACCTCAGTGAAATCTCTCCCAAAATTTGATGTATTTACCAACACACATACAAGTATTTATTTATACAACATTTCACCTCAGTCATAAACCCCATGGAACTATTTCGGGTAACACATATTACAATGCTAATCTTTGGTTTACTTTCTTCTTATCTGCACTTCATTTCTACTTCTAACTACAAAATACTAAAATTCTTTTTTGAACAGGAAAATATGCCTCATTTCCTTTATTTTGTCAATGAAGTACAATAACAGCAAGTGACATTATTCCTCTTTTAAAGTAAGGTAACTGAGATCAGAGCTGTGTGATTTTTTTCAGTTAACCAGCTTTACAGCAAGAATAACACTCAGAACATTTTTTGGTTTTATTTTTCTCATTTTCATCCTAATTAAAGGTAGTTTTAATTAAAAAAAATTAAAATAAAATAGAGGTAATTTTAGTAAAAGTATATTTTTGAAAGAGATGAAGTTTTTTCAATATTTTTTTTTTGCCTTAAAAATACATATATTTTTAATTCATTAAATATCTTGGCTGAATCAAAGTTATTCACTTTGGCCAAAGCAAATACTGATACTTTTTTCCCCATATAAATGTAACTGACCCCAGATTCCAGCTTTTCCTTGGTGAAAATTCACAATCTCTTCTTTCTCCCATTTCCTGGTAATATGACCTGTCAAAATAAATTGTAATGTCAGAAATGAGAAGAAAGAAGATAAAGCTGATTTACTGAGAAAACACCCAAAAAAAAAGAAAAAAACAGTGAAAAAACAGCAAAAAAGACATGAACAAACAAATGCCTTCTCACACAAACTGGAATATCCAAACCAGAGTCCTTGATTCCACAACAGAAATCTTCATTTTCAAGGCCCACTGAAAGCTAAGTTTTCATTAGGCCCATGTCTAGTCAAAAATCCTATTATGCTTGGATTGTACATTTCAGTTATTTTAATTGAGATACCACAAAAACTAAAGAAAAAATGGTCTAAGGTAGTTAAAATATATAATTACTCTTGTTGGTGATATATTACAATTTATAGTACTTTTTTTAGATTATTGTAAATTATTGTTCAGGGGAATGTAAAAGGCAAATAAAATCTAGCAGTAACTGTTGAAATTAAACAATTACTGCAGGCAGCCCTTAAAGGAAAACTGCAGTGTAATATAAAATCATTTTCAGTCATTACATTTAATTAAAATGGAAAAGAAAGGTAAATCAGGCATTAAGTCCCATCCTGAACTTCTCCTGAATGCAAAAAAAGCTGAGTGTATTCAGCACATTCTAGACTCACAGCTGAGCCAATAAATAGTTCAAGAAATTTAGTTTTTAAAAATGATCATAAACAAAACAGGAAGCTAAAATAAAAATTACAGTCTAAATATAGATCCTTGCACTTAACTTCAACTCACAGCTTTATTGTATACAGTAGAGAGATAAAGTTAAGCATGCATCCAAGTCATTGAAAGATCTGGGTCTAATTAGATGGGATACTTTGAGTAAGTGCTACTCAGAAGTACAGGGGGCTAGCCATGTAAAGTTTCCAGAATTAGGATCTAGCTAAACACCATGAACACTCAAACGTAATGAAACAGTAACAAGGTTTTCCAAAATGCTCTGGAGCTAATTTTTAATATGGATGAACTTATGTACTAAATATTTTATTAAGCCTCTGCAGTAATACTACCAAAAAAAAAAAATCACTTACAGTGTTCCTCTGCGTATTTGAACAAAGCCACCCTTCCAGCACAACAATGCTGTGCTTGTAACACTAATGCCCATACTTCCCTCCCGGAGTAGAAAAAAAAACATTAATTCATTTCAAATCAGAGAGTTCCAACAGAATGCATGAATGTTTGGCCTTTGACCAATATTTAATCCTTGCACGTACCTTTCCTATATTATAACATAGCTGCACTCCAAATGTATTGTACTTGAGAAGGGTGGGGGGTGGAGGAGGAACCAGGAGTATCCGTTTGTTACAGAGAAGGAATGAAACCAAATGTCTTTTTCTATGAACTCTAGTTGATCTTTACTTATCTAAGAAAACTGCAATCAAACCAGAACACCACTGAGGACTTTTTTGTGTCTGAGACCTTATATTTTAAAATCAGTTGAATCCTGTTTCCACTGCTGCCACTTTTGTTTCTGTCTTCAAGAGTGTGGAATAGGCTCAACATAGTGGAAGTCAATGCAAATGGAAACTATAAAATGTAGATGAAACATTAGCAGTTCTTATGACAAGAAGTCTTTCAGAGCACGACATACCAACAAACCCACTTTGCACCATAGACATCTCGTTATTGTACGAGCAAGTGAAGATCTCAGTGAATATAGAGTGTTTGTTACTGCTAGTCCAAGAACTGATTGTGGCAGATTTAGAGGAGCCACTGTTGAAGAACTGCACATATATATTCATAAAATTCCCTAGACTCAGTTCATTCTTGATGTTAAGTTGCAAGAACTAGAGCATGTGATAAATATAAATTTAGTATTGCAGGAATAGTTGCATATTTAGTTTTCTCTATGCCTGCTATCAGGCTGTTGTCCTCCTTTGCATTCCTTTCTAAACTATGTTCACTATTCCTCAACAGTTTAGATTCAGAAACTACAACTAAGTATAGAAGGTGGTAGAGCTTCTATTTAGTGGGTATGTCTTTAAGAGAAAGAGCAATGGTTCAGTAAGGATTGGTAAATAACATAACATAGCAGACAAATTGTCAGATGAACTTAGGCCACACTAGCCCAATGACCACAGGTTTTCATTTTGCAAAATTGTCAAGAAATTCTGACCCCACCTCCAAAATCTCAGGTTTGAAGAAAGACTCAGTGCATTCCCAACTGAAATACAGCAAACCAGCTATTCCTATGAAATTTTTGGCCTTCTAATAAGGTATTTCCTATTACTACTTCTGTCTAAACTTTGTGTAAGCGGCAGGATGCAAGTGCTACTTGTGATACATTTTTTTGCCCTCTCCACAATATGTATCCCAATCCACAATCTAAACAAACTATTTTTACCCATTTGTTCCTAGACACTTTCTCTTAGATCCTAAACCAACTGAAAATACATGGTTTTTACTTAATGGTCACTTATTTAATACTTCATAAAAACGAATCTCTTTCTCTAATCTCTTTCAGGAAGACAACCAGACATTGTGTCTTTGTTTGCAATTACTGCTGAGATCTGTCCCAAATTGAGCTATATAGAAAGTCATCCATACAGGCAAAACTGAGAGGGCAGTTAGGAAAGAAAAATATCATCAGAATGTCCCATAGGCAAGAGGGGAAAGAGTCCTTCCTTCATAAAAGCGAGAAAGTACATGGAGAGTTAGTTACTAAACCCACAAGCAACCCCAGCAATTTTAACAATGTCTCTCTTTGATGCATACTCTATTCTTTCCATCAATGAAACATAAAAACTGTCTGTGCCAATACTATTTTCAAAAGGTATAAATACACTTATTTATCATCATAGCAACCTGGTTCCTAACAATGCTCTGTAAACACTGAAGGAAAAAAAACCCCACAAATTGGGTAAAAAATACCTCAGGAAGTGTCCATATTCAGAAACAATATTAGTATTCCAGAAATCATTCAAAAAAAAAAGCCCTGGACAAACCAAATGTCTTTTATCTAGAAGTAAAGGAAGACTTCACAGAAGATATTTTCATATTTTTAAGAGTCCTGTCTTAACATAAAACCTAATGCAAAGAACACTAGATCAGGTGATTGCTGTTTCTGTTTGTGCTCTAAACAGTAAAAAGAATATTTTCACAGATCTGCAACATTTCTGGGTTAAACTTTACACCTCATAAATAAATTGCTAGAACTACTTGCAAAACCAAGCTCATGTTGCCTAATAAGTTTGCATGTGTAAAGTGTGATTTATTATAGACACAGTTCAAACAGACTCAGTGAAAATTTTGCCTTATGAGTACTATTAATATCAAAAATAATTTATAGGCATTTCATAGTAGAACAGCTTATAAATACATTCACCCAGGTTGTTCTGTTTCTTTCCATTCTGCTCCCTTTGGGATATTTGAGTAAGGTAAAGGAAATAGAAAGCTAATAGAAGATAATGGATGGTTATAGAAAGTATTCTTCACTTTGTCAGAGCATAAAGCCATATCCATCATTGTAACAGTTTTAAGAACTTGTATAACGCTTTATCTGTACATTCAACAAAATTTTTGAATGCTAAAATCAGTTTTCTGATGAGAAAGTTTACCCAAAAACCTTTCCTTCGCCCCTTCCCCTGCCCTTTATTGAAAGGGATTAGCTCAGGATTTTTAAGATTAAACCAATTACTTATTTCTTTTTGAAGAGCTTGGTTTTAGATGTGCTAAATGCTTTTAACTTATCTCCGCACCAAATAAGTAGGATGAAACTATAGATTTGGATAACTTAGAGTCTCCTTTTAAGAGTCCATTATGCCCAATCTGGGCTCCTGGGAAGGTTCTGCTTTTGAGAACGCTTTCTAAGCACTCAGCACCATCCAGGTACCTTATCTTGAGGATTCAAAAGTCCCAAGTCACTGCAAAGATACAAGCCAGGACCTGGTTGTGGAAGAGTTTATCTCAAAAAAATGTAGACAGAGAATCAGAAGTAATAAAGTTCTAGTTATGGCTGTAGTGATTTTAATGTAAGAAATATAAAAATGGTGTAGCAACAATCATTTTTAGAATTCTGGTTTTAACTCTGAGTATTATTTACATAATTTCACGTCTTTAATTTCAGATGACCCAAGAATCTGTATAACATGCATTCAGGACTATTATATGTAAGTATAGCTGTGTAGCTGTTCATGCCTATACATTTTTCTAAAGCAAAAATGTGTGCTTCACTCTATAGATCTGTGCTGTGTATGTTATCCCATTTCTTTCTTTTTAAGTATTGCCTATCTGAGAACAGTAACTTTGGAAAAGGCTTGTGAAATGCTGAAAAACTAGCCAGTTGCTAACTATCATGGCCTTTTAAACCTTATGGACTGATGGGAACTTTGCATATATGAAGAGGATTATGGAATAGAGAGGGTCTAAAAGTTAAACAGTGCCTCCGGATTTGGAACTAGTATATTCTTAGTATATTGTGTTCTGGTTTCCTCTGGATAGAGTTAATTTTATTCCTAGTAGCTGGTATAGTGCTGTGCTTTGGATTTAGGATGAGACGAATGTTGATAACACACTGATGTTCCAGTTGTTGCTGAGCAGTGCTTACACTAAGTCAAGGACTTTTCAGCTTCTCATACTGCCCTGCCAGAGGGGAGGCTGGAGGTGCACTAGAAGCTGGGAGGGGACACAGTCAGGACAGCTGACCCAAACTGGCCAAAGGGGTATTCCAGACCATATGATGTCATGCTGAGCAAAAAAACCTGGGGAGTTGGCTGGGGGGTGGGAGGAGCAGCCATTGCTTGGGAACTGGCTGGGCAGCAGTCAGTGGGTGGTGAGCAATTGCAGTGTGCATGACTTGTTTTGCATATTCTTTTATCATCATTATCAAGTGTGCCTTTGTTTTTGTGCCTACATTTAAAAAAGAAAATCAAATTAGTTATACTTAAGAACCCTGAGATTAGAAAACATGAATTGTTAATATTCGCCAGTTGAACAAGTAACATAATCACAAAACCCCTTTGAAGCCTTCATTAGAGGAATAGTTTCTGCTCATTAGGATGGGAATAGGACTTTACCATTACCATACCTAGAAGCATACAGAAAACAAACTCAGTGACCTGAAAATAAACTTACTAATGATGTTCTACTTTATCTTACAGGTATAAGCAGCATTGCTATAAATACTGCCCAGAAAATACCTATGGAGATGAAACTTCTCTGCAGTGTAGAGAGTGCCCTAGAAACTGTGATAGCTGTGACAAGGATGAGTGTGACTCATGTAAGGAAGGCTTTTATCTCTCAGGTAAGCAAAGTAACAATCATGGCGTATATGCAAACATATTTTGGACTT
This sequence comes from Nycticorax nycticorax, assembly GCA_023375905.1. Taxonomy (NCBI): domain Eukaryota; kingdom Metazoa; phylum Chordata; class Aves; order Pelecaniformes; family Ardeidae; genus Nycticorax; species Nycticorax nycticorax. The sequence continues at coordinate 7,365,824 of JAKFQP010000061.1, read as the reverse complement.
TTTCTTTACCACAAGAGTTTGGACCCAACTTCTCAAATTCATAAATCTCTTCTATGGCGGACAATGGAGGCTGAGGGGAGTTAGGACATTGCAGAATCGGGTCCTTTGCATTAATGTAAGGTGGTTATGTCAGCCAATGGCACCATTTGGTTCAAAAGCTCCATATATCTGACTACAAATTCCCACTTTTTTCTAGATTTTTTTTTTAATGCATTTCTACCCTTTTGGGCAAATATTAAAAAACATTGTTTGTGAAAGGAGGGGTTTTTAACTCACAGAAAGACATGGAAATGTTTCCTTACTATTTGCAAGTCCAGTTTTGCTTCGGCTTTCAGGTCCACATAAAGTAACAAGCCTTAAACACTCTGAAATCAGCTCAGTTAAAACCACTACATTCCACAACAGATTCACACAGGACTAGGAATCTCTTAACTTTATTATGAAGCCATAAATCAGGCAGATATGTTTCAGACATGGTGCCAAATTCAAATCACAGAAAATCCTGAGTTATGGTATTCCTGTGTATTGCCTGCTGAAGGTGCCCAGTAGTGGAGTACAAAAGCATTGCACTCACGGAAAACTATGGTTACAACCTGAGGTGATCTGGTGGTCTATGGGTTTTTTTAACTGAAATTGGAGGAAGCTCAAAAAGCTATCAGTGTAAAAACTTCTAGGGGCTTTGCTGCAGTATGCCAACCCTTAAATTGAATCAGGTTTACCTCAATTTAACTTTATATTCAGCAGAAACCAGACATTCATCTAATACTCAAGATTTGCATATCTCTAACAATCTCAGGGAATTCTGGACTTATATTTTATATTGGGCCAGTATAAAAATTGGGACTAAGCCATAAAATTTTTATCTAGATTTGGACTTCCTTAAGATTTGTATGTGCCAGGATTTAGGATATGGATGAAAAGCCATCTAGATATCAATTTAATTGGTTTGAAATCTGTGAAGTTTGCATAAGCAACTGAGCTGAATTTAAGTTTCACACTAGAAAATCAGAGTTTGTATAGCTACAGAAATTTTCATGGGTTCTTATATACTGCTTTTTTCTTAATCTGATTCTTGCTGGATTCTTGAAGGGGTCAGTAGACACCATGATATGAGGCTCTGTTTCTGTTACAGGTGGCATGTGTGTGAGTGAGTGTGGAGAAGGCTTCTTCACTGATGACATCTCTAGAGAATGTGAACCTTGCCATAGGAGCTGTGCAACGTGTGTGGGGTACAGCTACAAGAACTGTACTGGATGCAAAAACGGTTTCCAGCTATCTCGTGGGCAGTGTCTGAATCCAAGAAATTCTCCACCCAATGGGAAGTTCTGGAGTGGTAAGTTGCAACAGATCCCTTAGTCTTTCTCTGAAGACTACTAAAAGTTTTAGAAAGAGGATATCAAGATCTTTCAGCTTGAGTGAAACTGCACTTCTCTCAAACTCACTGTCTTTTTAAAAATATACTGACCAAAACCATTGGTTTCACAGAGTGAAATTCATCTCCCTGCAAATAGAGTAACATTTTAATACAACTTAGGTGTTCCTTACCTGGCAGTTATCTTGATAGATAAAAGATTAAAAAATAAAAGATAAAAAAGATGAAAAAGATGAAAAAGATACAAGATACATAATAGATTAAGGTACTGGGAGCTCCTTACCTGAAGTACAGGGAGCCTTATAGGCTGTGTGTTAGACCAGCTTTGTAGCTATTGATTCCCTACACAGAAGCGAATGCAAGTTGGAGGTAATGGAAAAGGATCAAATATGTGTGTGTATGTAGCGTGTGTTTAAAAGCAAGCTCTCTTTTCCCTTCTCCCCTCCAATGCAGGCAGGCACCACTATCTAAGGGACCAAACACAGGATGTAGAACTACATTCTGGAGTTCTTATCCTACCTTGGCCATTTCCACAACCTTCACAAAATAATCAGTTCTTTCTTGGTTCCCTCATCCATAGCATGGGAAAAACAATTCCCTGTTCAAAAAAAAAAAAAACAAACCCAGTTTGGAAGGAAAATGCTTTTGAAATTTAAAACTGTTAAAAGGAACTATTTGTGTTAATTTTTTGCATTATTTTACTTCATAAGCATCTTCAAATGCATCCCAGTACTGTCACAAATTTCTTGTTAAGAAAGGGTCAAATGAAAAGCGTGTAATAGAATATTTCCTGTTCCCATTATGTCAGTTATAAAAAGCACAATTGAATAGGTTATGTTACCAAATGAGGCAGCACTAATGGTGAATTTATCACCCAGCACACAAATTAAAACTCATTTGATATGAATATTCATCCTTTCTAAATGAAACCTGTGCAGCACGTGGAATCTCAACAGTTAGGATTGCAAGTGGCACTTTGTAATCATATGTACACCATACCCTCCAACAAAGGGCAAAATTTCCTCTAGAGTTTCAATAGCTGCTTTGCTGATCACTGTAAACACAGGGAAAAGTCGGTGTCATATAATCCTTTCACTGTCTTTATAGTTGTAAAGCGTCAGCTGGAACAACATGTTTAATTTTGGGAACAGTGTTTAAAGAAAGAAGTGGGCCAATTAGAGAGGAAACAGTGAGGATTACCAGAAGTCTAGGGAAAAAAATATATTTACAATGAAATGTGGAGATAAATGAGGGGCTCAGGACTAAATGAGACAGCTAAGAGGAACACAGTCACAAAGAAGAATGGAATAGATCAGGTCTCTGTAAGTGCCATAAACAGGACTTAAAATAGAGAAAAGTTTTAGATTCGGCATTGGAAAAAAGGGGGACTTTCAAATGGAATAATGGAGTAATAGTAGAATGCTTGAGGAGGTTTTGAGATTTCCATCACTGGGGGTCTTCAAGAACACACAAAAAGCATCTGACAGGGAAGTTCACTGAGTGGAGTAAGAGACTAGATTACTCCAGGTCCCTTCCAGCTTTATTTATCAAATACAAATTTTCTTCTGATTCCTGTGTCTTGACTCAAACACATCAAAGAATGACTATCCTTCGATCTATATGACCTTGAATTAAAAATTAAAATATATTAACAAATATTTTCAGAAAAAATATTGACCATTTTTATTCATTGCCTATCTACGGACAAATGTTGTACCAAAAGAAATAACATTTCTTCACTTCAGAAAAAGATCATAGAGACCTAAAAAAGAGAAATATTAATGGAAAGTTGGTCTCTTCCATGCATTTCCTCATGTTTTGTCCATATGAGTAAGTATTTTTTCAGTTTGAGACTATCTACATCAGTGCAATGGAAAGAACACATCTGTAGTTTGGTCTATCTATTGGTTATCTATTTCTCACACTGTCAAATGTCATGATTCATTGTCAGCTTTTTTTTTTTTTTCCTTTGAGCAGGCAGCTGATGCAGTTCTGTATATACCAGCATTACTGCGCTGTGAAACCTCTTTCTCTCCATCTTGTGTACCATTTCTCTTTCATTCCAGTAGTTAAAAAATACATCTTACTTAGGGGCATTTCAAACTGTAAGAAACACCTCTCTCAGAGCTGTACTGGCTTGAACGTTAATGGCTGCTCCAAAGTCACAGGGTTCCTGCTGCAGCTGCTGATGGGATCCCAGGGAACCTGGCTGGAAACTCTTCACCTTCTCTGGGGTAGACTTGCTGGGATTCCCACAGTGTGGCCGCAGCCATGCCATGTAATTGCTGTGAAAGTGATGTTGAACTCGATATCTTAACCCTTTTCTCACCAGGGTAGGCTTCCAAAAAGTAGTAACCTTCAAGTAAAAATGTTAATGAAGCTTTCACTGCCTTTACTAAAGTTGCACCCTGAATAACTACATTTCTCAGCAGTATGAGAGGTTTCTTGCTCAGATACTGTAGGTTCATCTGGTTCTCCTAGCAATCATTTTCATTTGCTAATTAACAACAAAACCTAAATGGTTTATTTTTTGGCTAGAATATCACTCTTTCACTCGTTTCTTTTGATGATGCATTCAAGAGGCAGATATCAGCTGAGTCCAGATTTCCAACTGTGCCATCTGTATTTGAAATTCACGTTCCACGCTGAAGATCCTTAACAAAAAATAGAGGATTCATGCAGGACCAAACCACATTTAACTCTAGCAGTACATCACACCAATAGGGTAGTTCCTAGTTAGGGACTGCAGTACATTTCACACCCTGATAATGTTTTGAAATACGTGCATAGTTTTAAAAGAGGAAAAAAAAAAAAAGGAAAGAAAAGAAAAAGAAACCGAGTTTCACTATCTGTTACACTTACTTTCTTGTCAAAAGCTTTCTGAAAAACCAATAACATTTAGCAGAGGCAGTGACTGCCTTTTATTGCTTTGTTCAATGATGCTGTAGGATCAGTACAAGAATGGACAACATGAAAACCTTTCTGTGAAACTTACTGTCAGTGACGATTCTGGCTGGCATTCCTGTACAGAAATCTCCCTGGGCCTGGAACAATGATCCCTCTCCAGATCTTCTTAAGCATTTCTGTAGGGCCTTCTCTTTTCCGTTATTTGTTTTAAAGAAGATTATAAGGACAGAGAAAATAATACTTTTTCTTCCATAAATGGGTGCAAAGTCATGACATCTTTCCAAGTTTTTCACTGCTTCCTCTGAACAGATCTCCAAATATTTTATCCCAGTTTACTTCTCTTGTTCTTTAGCTTGTTTATAGCTGCTTTGATTTTCTCCAAGGTTATTTCTTCTTAACAAAATACAAGGATCTTCCATCTCATCTCTTGTCAAATTCAGTTTCTAAGGGTAGCCCGCCATGCAGCATGGGCATGGTCCAAGAAGCTTGTCCATTCTGCAGGGGATATTAAAATACTTTAATGTTTGTTCACCAGTCCAGTGTGGGAAAGACTGTGGCTGAGGTTTGGCTTTTGGCTCTCATCCTCTCTGCCTGTTTATCAATATATGCTTCTTCCCCTGGGCGCTCAGTGTCCTGAACACATTTACATTGGTGCAGCACCATGGCAGAGCTGCGTCTCAGCTTCAGTGGCCTGAGTTAAAGAATCTAATTAAAGAATACAGGACACACAACTATTAGTCCTCTCACTTTGGGGATTGAGCTGGATGTGGGGGCCAAGTATGGAATAAACAACCTCGCCCTTGTCATGGGAATGAAGATGAGATTGCACCAAGCTCATCCTCAACACATGCCCTGCTCCAGACAATGCAGGAAGACAACTAGGAAGATAGCCAAAATTTCCAAATCCAGTAGTTTACAACGTCTTTTACAACATTAGTCTTCTATTTACTCTTCTTCTTTGGAAAAGTTACTAACAGAGACTTGAGGTATTAGACCTTGGACTGTATTTACAAATAATGAAGCCATTTCTCTTTGGCTCTTCCAGCCATATGGATTCACTGTGGTTTCAGTGACTGTGTTGACATACCATATAGGACAAAGTGAGTTTTGGGAAACAAAGGCTGTTGTTTTGTTTGATACCAAGGCTAACATAAAGTAAAGGTCAGCACATCAGAGCCTACCACAGAGAAACCAACATAGAGTCTGAATTTCTTTGCAATTTGAGAGACTAGTCCATCCATCCAGGTGAGGATTAAAACCTTTGTGAACGTGGAATACACTTTTTTCCCATGTTTAAGCTTTCGCTTCTATCTCTTATGCAAGGATAAATGATAGACCAGTCATGAATTTTTATGAGCACACACTACAACAACCAAAACATTCTATAAAAAAAAAAAACTTTCTAAAATTGTATTTACTTTGGGGGTATACTTTGCTGGGCAAACAGTTCAATTCATATCAGAAATCATTAATAAGTCATATCCAGGTCTGAAAAAATGAAACAGACTATGTCTGTAATCCAGCCATTTTAAAAGACAGGGCAAGACAACAAAGGGGAAAAAAAAAAGACAGAATGAGCTCTGTGTTTCTAGCGTGAAACATCTGTATTTTATCTCATGTACCAGATGATGAAATTACTTTGGAAGCCAGGAGACACACTAGTGTAAGCTTAATTCACCAAGTGAATACACACACCCTTTCAACTGGATTAGATGTTTTGCAAGTTATGGCCAGGTCTTCATTTTGCCCATTTACTGTAAATACTGCACCCTAAAAATGGGTTCTTTCCTTGATTACACAGTTTAGTCTACCACATTCTTCTGAAAAGTACAAAAGGAAAAAAATGGATATGGAATGAGGTCTGTTTCTGATGCAAACTCAAAATGGAATATGTGCTTCTTTACATGCAGATAATATATGCTGTAGTAAATTATGCAGCTAAATAGCAGCTGGTTCTGTTTACTATTATATACCACCCCCAATAATATGAGCAACCTCCCACAAGCAGTCATTGACCAACTGCATCCATCTTGGGTATTTGCCTTTTCCTAAATACAGAGTAAATCAAAACAGTAAAAATGTACTGGTTGAGAGAAAACAATAAATCAGGCTCTAAAAAGTATTACTTAAAAGGACCTTAATGCAGCTATGCAGATATAAATATAAAGGTCTCAGAATAGGAAGGTAAAAAAAATATAAGGAATGGGGTAGGCAGAAGACAGTAGAGAAATCATCAGCAGGAGAGAACAGGTCATAGTCTTCCAAATATGAAAATGTTATGACATTTAGAGTGCAGAATTAGAGCATCATGGGAAGAGTTAAGAGACTTTTTAAGCATCATCCATATGTGAGATTTTGGGTTGCTAGAAGCAAGCAAAAATGATTCATTATCCCATATGTTCTTAGGCATGCCAATTTCATAGTCTAGATATTTGTTTGTAAAGTAATACTATGGTTGTTACAAGATAACTAGATTGGGAATTAACGGTTATTGGGGATTGTGATTTACTTCTCAGCACTCCTATAGTTTCCTTAAATTTACAGTTCACATAAGTCCTCAAAATGAGATAGGTCTAGTATTTTATTACATATGTATATTGTTTTCATTATGTTTTACTGTGTCTATGTAATTGTAATTACCTCATGGAGATATGTAACCTGGTTTTGTGGTTTTATTCATGACTGTATCAGTTTTGCAAGGCCAGTGCCACGCACAGAATAAAATCTAACAAACTAAGTAGCATCTCAACTGGATCATATTCAAATCACATCTCACTATACAGTGTAAAAGCTAGACAGGTCACCTTCTAAAAGGAATATGCTTGCAGTTACAAACGGTCATGGCATTTCATGTCCTTCTGCATTCCTCACTGCAGCAATTGTGCCATGGTTCAACAATAAAATATACTGTAAAAATGCTCTCCTTGTAGAAATCAATGTCTTAATTAGAAGGATATTGCAAATGTATGTGGGAAGCTACTTTGATACTCATGGTGAATGGAGTTAAATCCAGTTGGCAGACGGTCACAAGTGGTGTTCCACAGGGCTCAGTTCTGGGGCCAGTTTTGTTTAACATCCTTATCAATTATATGGATGAGGGGATCAAGTGCACACCCAGTAAGTCTGCAGATGACACCAAGCTGGGCAGGAGTGTTGATCTGCTCAAGGGTAGGAAGGCTCTACAGAGGGACCCGGACAGGCTGGATCAATGGGCCAAGGCCAGCTGTATGAGGTTCAACCAGGCCAAGGGCTGGGTCCTGCATTTGAGCCACAACAACCCCATGCAATGCTACAGGCTTGGGGAAGAGTGGTTGGAAAGCTGCCCAGCGGAAAGGGACCTGGGGGTGCTGGTTGACAGCCGACTGAATATGAGTAGTCAGTGTGCCCAGGTGGCCAACGCGGCCAACAGCATCCTGGCTTGTATCACAAAGAGTGTGGCCAGCAGGAGTAGGGAAGTGACTGTGCCCCTCTACTTGGCATTGGTGAGGCCACACCTTGAATACCGTGTTCAGTTTTGGGCCCCTCACTACAAGAAGGACATTGAGGGGCTGGAGCATATCCAGAGAAGGGCAACAAAGCTGGTGAGGGGTCTGGAGCACAAGTCCTCTGAGGAGCGACTGAGGGAACTGGGGTTGTTTAGCCTGGAGAAAAGGAGGAGGGGAGTCTGTACCGCTCTCTACAACTGCCTGAAAGGAGGTTGTAGCAAGATGGGTGTTGGTCTCTTCTCCCAAGCAACAAGTGATAGGATGAGGGGAAACAGCCTCAAGTTGCACCAGGGGAGGTTTAGATTGGATATTAGGAAAAATTTCTTCACTGACAAGATGTCAAGCATTGGAACAGGCTGCCGAGGAAGGGTTTGGTTCCCCACCCCTGGAGGTATTTAAAAGATGGGTAGCTGTGGCACTTAAGGACATGGTTTAGTGGTGGACTTGATGATCTTAAGGGTCTTTTCCAACCTAAATAATTCTATGATTCTATGACAGCAACTCAAAACCACAAGTTTTTAAGTCCCGTGCCCCCCACCCCACCCCACCCCACCCCCATGGAAGAGTGTGAATAAATAAGATATAAAATGAAGAAAACAAACCATCTTTTATCCATCAGAACACTTACTGCTTGCACTACCTGGCATACAGATCCATTGTCCATAAGGAGCGGGTAGAGAGAGCAAGATGGACAGCACAAAGTTGATTAGTATACACTAGTAAGAACTCTTATAATGCAGATGTGGGTTTAAATGAAATTCAGGAGGTACTTTAAATGCTATTATATTTAAAGACATGTCCATTTAGATATGGCCATATGCTCTACTCATATGTCCTCAGGTTTTGCAGAGGGTTTAATCTTTTTTTTTTTTAATAAACTTCACATTTTCCGGAACAACTGGTGAGCATGTGAAGATGATCACGCTTCTTTCCATGTGGACCTATGTTTTTCACCCTGAATATTTTTGAGGACTCATTTAATCTTTCTCTAAAATCAATCTGAAAAATTCTGGAAGCTCAAAGTAATATTCCTTAAGTAAAAAGAAAGGGAATACGGGGACATTGTGTTAAATGGAGCTAGAATTTCACTTTTTTTCTTTTTTCCTTAATTCAGTTTGGGGTCACAGTTAAAGTCTTACAGTATTAGGTTTCAAGAAACTCTGCCATTGTCTCATTCATGCTGCACAAGCCCAAATGAGAAAAGAAAATAGAAAAAAAAAAATTTTTCAGTCTTCCCCCACCCTTCCAAGTTTGATAACCCTTTGACTATACTGAATGGACAAGATCACTACGGTAGCTTCAGAGCTGCAGTAAACCTTAGCTCAAAAAATGATTCAGTTTTGCAGTTTCTAGAAAGGAATAGGAGAGACTGAGCTGGGTGCATGTCAAAGTTGTTACTCATATTGACAAAGACACAAGAATCAATGTGACATTGAGTCAGATTCTGGCCTGAATAGAGTTTAAATAGAAGGCATTTTCATTTGGGGGGAAAAAAAAAGAAAAAGAAAGAATATAAGCATAAGGATAAAAACAGCTCAGTGGGTCTGAAAAGGTCATACATCTTGGCCTTTAAAAAAAGAAGAGCAGAACAGTATAATAATAGAATACAGTGTTTTTTCAGTGCCAGTGCCCCACTTTTAGAATAGAGTTGGTTTACAACTCCACATCATAGATTTCATCACATGGCTTCTACATTTACAAGTTTCATTTCCAATCATAAGAGCTATAGACTTAAATTTTAAAGGAAAGTTTGTTGGACCCTCCAGTACAGAATGGCATCCTTTAGAGGAAAGCAAAATACAACCCAACAGCTAAAATCAGTAATTTCCAAGCTTTCCATTTATCGTCAGTCCAAAGACCAAGGAAATACATGACCATTTTTCAGCTTTGTAAGGCTATTCTTTGGAAGCTCTAGTTACATTATTGGAAGTAGTGTACACATGTTTCCATAAACAAATCTCTTGCATCGCATTTTTCCCATTTGGGGAACTTTTTGCTATGCAAGAAAATTATATTTAAAACCTTCACATCATTCCAAATGTGTGTTGGGGGTTTTTTTAGTAAATGAAAGCCTGTTTCCAGTCAGTAAGAGCTTTATCACAGGAAAAACTCGTTTTAACTATCCAGAATTTTTTTTTTTTTTTAAAAAGTAATTGTAAGATTTCTTCTGTCAGTATTGAAGTTGGGACATTTAAACACTTGTATTTGACTGGAAAACTAAAGGTTGTCTCCCGTGACAACTATCAGAAGCCCAATTGCTTGTATACATTCCCCTCTGGTGGTGACTAGCACATATTACAGAAAACAACAAATGCTGCTGAAGTGACAAGGATTAAATGTAAATAAAAAGCACTTCACAAGAAAGTGAATGGTAAGGCTTAATGGTAAGGCTTGAAATGTTTTTGAAACAATGACCTCTTTTAAACATTCTTCAGTGGTAGTTAACAACCTCTCTGCTTATTTTTACTTTCCTCCTATCTATTTTTTACATAACACCAACTCTCTTGCTAGGATCAAGGTCCTTTTCCCCTGGCAACACATACTTCAGTAATATTTCTCCTTTGCTTCTTGACAAACACAACTGGTATTAAATTACAGAACTTAAAACGACCCAGTAAGGATTTTAAAAAAAATAAAGCATAAGCCAGGTAGCTGGATGCAAACCTGCTAAAAAGGGAAATGAAAATTTTTATTATTTACTGTATATTAGAAAAAGGCCAATGACATATTCAGTGGGAAAATCAGAACTCTGCCTTGACAAATTCTGAAGGTTTGTTAAAGCAACTGATGGAGGAACGGAGGATGTGCAACTGCAGGCAGACATCAGGAACAAATGGTTTTTCTTTCAGCCAAAGTTCTAGAGGCAAAGTGAAAAATATTAATTAAAAATTACATGGATGTGCAATATATCATCAATTATTCAATGTTCTTTTTCAGAGAGCGCCAAATGACTAGTCTCTAAAAGGGAAAAATCTTAGAATTTGCAGGCTAGTGGGCATCTTCCCTCAAGAGCAGAAAAAGAGAGAAGGCCTATGTGTTTAAGGATTAGAGAATAGAAAATCTATTAACACCAAACGTCCAGCCTTTCCAGAGTATTCCTTCTATTCTTACAGATGGCATCAAGAAGGACACTCTAAGGATTTGTTCAGTAATGAAGAGTCAGCAAAAAACATGAAGATAAGGAGTAGTCTCTCTAAAAATATCTTGTGACAGTGAATTTTTGCATCTCACAAGAGTAAGCAATGGTCATCAGCAAGTTACTTTGAGGATTATTTGGATAAGCAAACTGAAAATGCTTGTGTGGTATGTGGTTAGGAACATCTAGAGGCTTGAGACAGACTCAAACTTCCTTCTACATGCAGGGGCACTTAAACGGATTAGAATCGTCTTAAAACAGCATGTGGTAACCTGAAATGTAGACAATAGGTCTTCAGCAAGGAAAAAAGCCATAGAAAATATGTCAGCAAGAGACAGAAAGGATCTAAATTCACAGGACCTGCTATTGCAGAAAGCCTTACAAGATTCCACACCCCCACGCTTAAAAGGGTTAAGAAAAGCAGAATTCATTCTCCTCAAGGATGAAACTTACAGGCAAATAAACATGGTATTTTAAAATAACTTTGTAACTCTAGTTCTTCGCTCCCTAAACTACATGATTGTTAATCTATATGTAAATATGTAACTTAAACATAGATAGTACAAAGTACAGAGCCTAATCAGGATTTTTTAAGAAATCTCCTTTCACCCTGAATGTTCAGTGACTCCAACAACTGCCTCCCCAGCAGCAGGAACTCAATTGAAAGAGGTCCCACTTACACTGTTGACAGCAGAAGATGGGGCATTTCATTGCTGCTTTAGGTAGTACTGAACTCACTTCACACACTGAGGTCTCCTTGTGTCTCTCCAGTCCTTTGTCAATACCTACCTGCCCCTGCGCTCCCATGCCTGCAACTTCAGAGATTACTTAATAGCAAATCCCTCCCCTTCCACCTCTTGGGCTCCCAATGCTTATACATCACTTCCACCTTTTCTTCTTCCACAAGTCAGGGACTCTGTACCTTCCTTACTTGTTCTTGTATTGCTAAAGAGCTTTTCATGACATTTTCATTTTTGCACGCTGATGATTGCCTGATACCCTACCCCCCTTAGGTTCAGCTATGGTCAATATGAAATCACATCAGTGACACAACATTCCTGTGTACTCAAACCCAGGGTTTTTATGTCAGCTGTTTAGCAGTACTTGAGACGGCACATCTCAAAATTCAATTTCAGGTGTTTTCTACCTCCTTCTGGCCTCTGTACCTCTGGAGCTGAAAATTGTCTTCAGATGGCACTTACTGAAATACTCTCCTAGTCCCACCTGTTTTGGTCTGTGATAGGTCTCTGACTCATCATGGCCATCAACACTTATGGCTGCTCAAACCAACGCTAAAGCTATTTGCTGTCTTGCCGGGTGAACACAAGGGTCTAATACTTTGCCCCTTGGCCTCCAGCTGGGCAGACCCAGTCTTCAGCCTGGACTGTCATGATTCACATTCACCCTGATACTGTGCAGCTTTCTTCTGTTACATACATTACCCTGTGGATCCTATGGCCTGTGTCTGGACCCCGCAAACACACTTGGGCCCTTGGTCAGGGAGGGCAGAGGTGCTGTAGCCAGAAGGGTGATGACAAGGAAAACTCTTTTAATCTCCTGCTGTATCTGGAGGTGCTTAATATTGTGCCAGTTACCAACAAGAGCTGCAAACACTACACGTGTTCACTGCCCTGTGCAACTAGTATTCACAAGTAGTTCTCGCAAAGAATGACTAACCATGTGCTTGCTGAGTGCCCTACTGTTAAACAGACAGGTTTTGATCTGCTCTGCTGTCCCTGGACACTCCTGAGTTGTTCTTGTTTGGGCCAGGGACAGAATACTGAGAGATTTTTTTTAGCACAGAATGTTTTTAAAATGTTCTGAGCTGCTGGTAGTGTCGGATGTGGATGTGATGTTGTTATGGGTTGTCTCCTAGCCACATTGAATGTGGCCCCAACTTCTTTCACTGAGATAGCTATGGCTCAGCTTATTTAGTGGTACAGTTATAAATAATAATTATGAATAATATTTTAATTATTATTCCTTCTTCTCCTGCCCCTGTGCCATGTTATGCACATACCTACTTTTCTACCAAGTGCCTTGCTGCTTAATAAAATGCCCTTGTGGGAAAGGGCTCTATCTAAATTTCCTGTTCTCCTCCCTCCTCTTTCTACTCAAAGCATTTGCTTTCATGCCTTTCATTCAAAATGTCAATATTTTATACTACTGTGCCATAACAGGCAGAACAAAAAAGTGTAGTGGTAGGCTGCATGTGGCTAATGGATACTGTCAGTCAGTACATCAACTTACAGATATCATATACATTTAATTGGCAGGCTGAGCTGAATGTACTAACTGCGGTGCAAAGCTCAATCTGCAACCAATGTCTGATTTATGCTTTTTTTTTATTATTTTCAGCAAAATCAAAAGACTACTGTCTTCTGTCCACTGGTCCCCATTTACTTTTTCATCAGACGTCCATTTACCTGTTTTTATGATTGCTTGGATCAAAATACAGAGCTGCATGCTGAGACTTATAAAATTGCATGACAGACTTTCTGTGTATCAAGTATGATCCTCAAATCTCCTTGTCATTTTGGAGCTGAGTAACACATTGAATAAAGTCTATGCGAAGCATAACCAAAGTCTTAGTTTTCCACAGGCATAAAAACTCCATTTGACACACATAATACTCTTCCTTTTGGAGGGAAATAGCAGGCAATAGCTTTGGGGAGAACTATTTTAACAGATTTTCTTTCCAAACACCCACTTCTCTCTCCTGCCTACTCAGAGTCTTCTCCCTTAGTTACAGGGTAATGGTGTTCTGCAACCAGCTAGTACAAAATCTCCATGAAAATACCTCACTACACCAAGTCTCCCAAATTTACGTACTTTCTAGCTCTTCCAGTTTGTAATCTAGTAGGATTACAGATCTGGATTTGGAGCACTACTTTGAAACTAATGTTACTAAACTAGACTATTGTTCTCATTTGCAATGAGTAGTCCAGAACAGACATTTATATTTTCCTTTATTAAAACTCTTAACTTACCATTTAAGAGAGTGGAGTTGAACGAAATCAAGTTCTTAAACTTCATGAATTCCAAAAATTTACAGAGGTACATTTTCAGAACAGCTTAGAAAAAGGCCATAGAAAGAAAAAAAACCAAACAAACAATGAAAAAATAAACAAAATTTTTTTTTTTCCTTTTATCCCAGATGCAATAAAAATATTGCAGTCCTGTGATCCTTCCTGCAGGACCTGTGAGAAATCTGCTGACATATGTACTTCATGTCCAGAAGGTAAGAGACTTCAATTTCTTTGGGTAAGTTTTGAAGAGGCTAAAACATTCTGTATCCTATGCACTTCCAGAGAATATTCTTGTCAATGGTCACCAGGAAGTTCTTTGCCAGCTTAAAGCATAGGCAGGTAATCAGATAATTGCCAGCTGAAGTCAGGCATCGACACATGCCCTTAGCAATAGGGGTAAAAAAATCATTAGATGGATGTTGTTCCTTTTCTTTCTTTTCAATCAAAAGTTGTAGACATGATGCAGGAATTAGTGAATAGGGTTTTATTCAGGAAGACATACTAGATAAACCTGATGAGTCCTTCTAACTTTAAATTTCAGTGAAGGTTGAGCAAATTACTTTGGGAAATGGCTTGAAGGCTGTTTTATTCATGTTTTTAAGCATCAAAAAGTTAAATTTCAAGGAAGTTGGAAGATTTTTTTATACCCATCCAAGGCAGGAATCTTTAAAACGTATTTCTAATTGGTGCCTTTTCCCACCTGGGTTGCTCTTTTGCCAGGAAAATTTCTTACCCATCACACCTGTGTTTCCCTGTGCCCTCAAAAAACTTTTGGCAATGTTGCAAGTGGGAAGTGTGAGATGTGCATGGATGGCTGTGAGGTGTGCTCCGACCACTGGCACTGTCAGAAGTGTCAGGCTGAACAGGACCAGCCGCTCTTCCTCCACCAAGACAGATGTTTGCAGGAATGCCCTGAGTAAGTAACTCCTGTTGGATGACTGCTCCATGTTTTCTCACTGTGCTCCTTGTCTTCAAAGTTCAGATCCATTACAAACCTTTAAAGTGAGACCTTAATGTAACCTAAGCTACCAGAAACTACCACAAGGTAAAAGTCATTTTCAGCTGGCCTGAATAAACAGCATTTTCTCTTGCTTAGAGAAAAAGTGAAAAATCAAAAGTGAAACTAGATGTGAAACCCTCTGGCAGATGGTGAAGCTCCCATCGGCTTCAATAGGACCATGGTACTTCAGGATGGTTCTTTACAGTGACTGAAAACAAGCCTTTAGTCATTCTCCTGACTTACCCCTTCCTCAAAGTAGTACACAGCAGGGGTGTGAACCCAGAAAGTGGGTGTGTCAGAGTCCTGATAGGAAAATATAGTGCTTAGTGATGTGTTTCTCTCTTTGGCTTATATTCTTTTATTTTTCCTGTAATAAATGGAATTTGAAAAGAAAGCTTCCCATTTGACTGCAATGGATACTAGATCAAGCACTTGAGTAGATCAGGTTCTCCTGTTCCTGTAATTTTTTCATCAGCACTCATCATACCCATATATACACATAAAATCTGTGCTATGCAGTATGAAGATCTTGCTTGGTTAACCTTTTTCTTCAGAAAACTGTGCGGCTCCTGCTTTTCTTATGATCAGTACAAATTCCCTGGCAGTACTCTCCTGCTAGCTTTGTCAAATAAGTCAATAAGGGCCAGAGGAACAGATTCTTATCATTAAATGTCACAGTAAATGCAAAGTAATTGCACTAAAGCTTACTCTAGTCCAGAAACAACTTTTAATATCAGAAACCGTGGCATACAAGCAAAGATAATAGTTTGGCATTAATATATTTGTTCTCAGCACTCATTCCCCACAGTTGTCCAACACAAGGGTCAGTATAACAAAATTAAAGTTTTTCATATATCACTAGTCTTTTCAGCTGTTATTATCCCCCTTTTTTCCAAATTCCAGACTATAAATAATGGCTTCCCAGACATCATTCGGCAAAGTCCACAAACTCTGGTTTCAACCTCTATGGCAAAGATTTTGAGGCATAACTACTCTCCACTGGAGCAGAGGATTATATGAGGGGCTTCGTTTAGGGTTTTTTTGAGTTTTGGGACATGCTGTAGGGGATAGAAAGGGTTGACTTGCTGCACTGATAATTTCTGACAGAGGATTTTGAAAGATGGGGCTAGCAGAGTACTCAACACTGGAACAAGAGAAGAAGACCAGACTGTGAGAAACAGATGTGGGATCATGACAAAGGTTAGGAGACAAAAAGATGATGAGAATAGATGTCAGGCACAGCTCTTATCTTTTCTCTAACCTTGCTCCTAACGCATCTCCTCAGCCTTTCTCTGGGAAGATCATCTCCAAGAAGAAAAGGAGAAGCACCCCTCTACAGGGAAGAATGAGCTTTTTAATGTGAAGTACAGAATGGAAGTGTTAGGTTAATGGTTGGACTTGATGATCTTAAAAGTCTGTTCCAACCTAAACGATTCTACGTTTCTATGACTATTTTCTATGGCAACTTCTTCCTTATTTTTCATCAATGGCTGTATACATATGGATTAGCAATCACCTCAGAATGTGGACTTGCTTGTCCTTTAACCTTCTAACATTTTGGTTTTGAAAGTGTAGGCAGATTGGATTGCATCCAGCCACTCCTTATCTCCCTCTTCTCCAGAAATATAGTCCCAACCGTGGTTGTCTACAGTTGGTCTCACACCACAGATACCATGTGCTTCCTCTTCACTGTCTCTAGCTTGCTGTCACTAAATTCAGGTACTACTTAAGGATCCTGGTTTTGTTGGGTTTTTTTAACCCCAGCCCTTCTTATTCTTTGCAGCCTTCACACTTCCAGGGGTTTCTCTTCTCTTTCTCTCCTCTAGGATCATTGAGGTTATACTTCTCCGTCTTTCCCCGATGTCACTGTTGAGGGTCAGCTGTGCAAGACTAGAGATTGCATCTTTCTTTTCCCAAACATTATAGATCTTCCTGTCTTATGTTTATAGATCTTCCTGTCTTATGTAAGTGGGCAATCAAGAAATGAGAAAGGTCCAACATCCCTTAGAGTAGGTACAAGAACAAAGGACGGCCAGACTCCCTTCATAGCAGTAACCATGCACGTTTTCTGCTCGCAGACAGAGGGCATGTAAATGGAGGATGGGCAACAAATTGTGTGAGAAACTTGCTCAATCCAGTGAAATGAGTGTGCTGGGAAAGTCTCATATATACTCATAATTCTTATAGCCTGGACTGTTTGATATCTATGCACTGACCAGCAGTTTGCTTTGTGTTTGCTTTCATTCAACAGGGGATATTTTAATGATTCTGAGACTTGCAAAGAATGCAGTGGACCCTGTAAGACATGCATAGGAAGTGCAACCAAATGCCTGTCCTGTCAAAGTCCTTTGCTTCTCGAGCACTGGGAATGTAAACCTACCTGTTCAGAGAAGCATTTTGCCTCTGAAGGAATCTGCAAACACTGCCCTGAAATGTGTCAGGAATGCATTCACAATCAAACATGCAAAGGTATTATGAAGATATGGTCTTGACTTGGCTAAAATCCATCTGGATCTGTCTAGAGACAGACTGACAGAGACACACAGATGGAAAGAAATTCTGTAATGGTCAAAAATAAAAAAGGAATATATATATCATTGCTAACCTCTAAGATAGAGGTTAAACAATCAGTGCTTTGTGGTAAGACTTAGTCTAAACCA
Source organism: Nycticorax nycticorax (assembly GCA_023375905.1). Lineage (NCBI taxonomy): Eukaryota > Metazoa > Chordata > Aves > Pelecaniformes > Ardeidae > Nycticorax > Nycticorax nycticorax. The sequence goes on along the minus strand of JAKFQP010000061.1, from coordinate 7,348,235 downwards.
TTAATCTCTAAAGATTTCACATTGCTTTGCCTGTTCCTGTTGTCCTTTGGAGATTCCTACTGTTTTGATTCTCTTTCTGACCTTGTATCCATGCCTAAACACTTGCATACATGTTTACACCAATGTGAAATACAGAATGTTTCTTTCCTAGTTTGGTTGAAAGCCTTGGTTATCCTGGTCAGTCTGAATGCCCCCACAAAAATTTCCAGGATAGTTAATATTGAGCAAGCCGTTCTGGAAACATAAACATGGATGGAACAAAAAAAAAATCATGAACAAAGCTATTAAACCAGGTACTCATAATAAAATTAGCAGCTGAATCCCAGTTCTATCCAAAGACAAACATTCAGGTCCATATATTCCAGCCAGACTCATATTTTAATAACAAACCAAAGAAAACTTCAGATGTGGACAATCCTGATTTTGCAGGAAGTTCATAATGCAGGCATAATATCTCAGCAGAAGTCCACCTATATTCAATGGCAACATGGTTTGGTTAATATCAGCAAAGCTGAACAGATGACTTGGCTTCTCAGTCTCTTGATGTAACACAGAAGTTGCTGTTGGGACATTATGGGTAGTTTGGAGGGGAAAGAGTTGGAAAAGAAAGCACTACCTTCCCAAGCTGTCCTCTTACCTCCTGTTATGACAGGCACTGTAGGATCCATAGTTTCCTAGGATTTCTTCACTGCCTCACTTACAGGGGTCAGAATTTGCCACCCGTTTGCTTATCTGTTGTTTGCTGTTCTCTGTAGAGTGCATGGACGAGTTCTTCCTGCACGAGGGGAAGTGCGTGCAGGACTGCCCTTCTCACTTCTATGCTGAAGACAAGCACTGCTTTCCCTGCCACGCAGACTGCAAGGACTGTGACGGGCCGGACTCGGACGACTGCACTGAGTGTGCCATCGATGACTTCGTCCTCTACAGCGGCACATGTTTTGAAGAGTGCCCTGAAGGGACTTACTACGAAAAAGCCACTGAAGACTGTCAAGGTTGGCAGCTGTTGTTTTCCCTGGGACTTGTATCGAGATACAAGTGGGTGTGGTTAAAGACTATCCCAAAAGGGCCCAAGTGGGGTCGCTAATGCCACTATCAGTCTCCTGGAAACAGAGAAGATAGGTAATGGAGGAAAAATTACAAGGCATATCTTAGAACAGCAAAAATTGGAAAAAGCTGAGAGGGAGGTAGCAAAGCGAGATGTGTTTAATAGAACAGGCAACCGCTCTGGTAAAGTGCTGAGTACCGCTGGAGACAGTGTGTTGAAAAACCACTGCTCAGCAAAAGCAGTGCCCGTGCAAAAGGGAGTCCTGAGGAACTGGCTGCACAAGCAGGAAAGTAGTAAAATCTTTGACTATGCAGAAGTAGAGCTATTGCTCTGCTCCTCTCAGCCTCGTATCCTGAGATGATGGCTGCTCCTTGCAAGATTAAAGCTGAAATAATAACCTGAAATGCAGCAAGAAATACTGACATTCCTACTGTTTGTCCATTTCAGCATGCAATAGGACATGCCAGACTTGTTCTTCTTCCACTGCCTGCCTCACTTGCAGAAATGGCCTGATGCTGAACCATGATGGGCACTGCGTGGCATCTGGATACTGCTCTCACACTGAGTACTACGTTGAGAAAACTCAGACCTGCCACCTTTGTCATCAGGCATGCTTCCATTGCTCAGGACCCACTGAACACCAGTGTCTCAGCTGTGTGAATAACCGCTATCTTCTCAGTAAGTGTCTTGCTCCTGCCTCTAGATTTTATTCTACACTGAAAGCACGGAACAGGCAAGTTTCTGTCACATTTAGGAAGCATCTAGGGCTGCTTCAGCCAATCCAAATATTGCAAAGTTGACCTGACAAGTAGATAACTCGTGCAGAGATAATTACTTCTGCGGGGCTACCTGGAAACTGTTTGTGAGACTGGGCTTGCCATTCGCTGGAGCCAAAGCAGGACTTCCAAGTAGCAACAAACTCTGTGGCTAAAAAAAAATTAATAAGTTTCATTTATTTTGTATGTGCTGTTCCTTGTACTGTTTCCTACAAAGAACTGAAAAAGGCAAGAGGGATATCCTTAGCTTTTTTTTTTTTTTTATGTACACACATTTTCATGTTGGCTTGTTTAACCCCTGCAGAGATCTGATGAGCGAAGAAATAGTGAAGCAGAGCTGTTAAAAAGTTGTTCATGGATCATTAGGCCAGTATCTAGTAGATGGCTAAGGTGCAAAACTACTTTTCTGACTCTGGAGCAAAAGACTGTATTGTGTCAGAAACAAATTGGTAAAAAGTATAAAATCCCAGAACTTAAGCTTTACTTCTTTGCATGTTCTTTAAAAAGCAAACAAAAATTTTAGAAAGTAATTGGGAGAAAAAAAAGATTTAAATTATCTTTCATGAAGGAAAAATCTACAGAAAGTTTGAATTAAAACTGAACCTGAGCTTTTTGAGTCTGATGCAGATTTTGCATTCTTAAATTTCTGAGGTCTTGCATCAGACCTCTTTTTTATCAACATACTCAGCTGCTTTGCACCACTACAATGGGTAAAGTTGATGGAAGTGTGTAAATAAACATCCTGGAGTGGAGAAAGAATTGCAAGAAAAATAGAAATAAGGGGAAGTATATTCTTTGCCCAGTTGCAACCCAAGCAGCAGAACAATAAAGACAAGCTAGATAATGAGTACAAGCTACCAATGAGTCATCACTGCTCTTTTAGCTTGACGCACTTGCAGTTAGTTGCATCAGTCTTAACTTCTCATTCAAGATTTCTATTCCAATAGGACCCTCTGGAATCTCAGTGAAAAAGTTGCATGTAACTGGTATATTTGGTAGCATTAGAGGCATTTATTGCCATAACATAAAACAGCAGCCACAGGCAGGGGTAAAGACCAATGAATATCATCAAATCTCAGATTTACCATCAGATTTGTCATATACACAGAATGCAATGAGGTTCACGCTTAGAGTGAAACCTAAGGAAAATGGCAATGCAGATAGAAAGTTTCCTAATGACTATTTCTTCTTTTGTGTGTTCTGAAAGAAATCACAGCTGCTGTTCATTATTATGTATTATGCATTTCTATTTCCCAAAGATAAAAACCTATCTGTTCTGAAGAGCCTGCTAATGTACATAAATCACAGAAATGAGGACTAATGAACTGACAAGACCTAGAAGAAAAAAAAATAATTACCATATCTCAACATTCTCTTTTCTTTTTTCTGGTACACTCTCTTACAGCATGTCCTGTTAGAGAGTTTGCTGTAGCACAGCTGTATGAGATGTTTCATGGCAGCAACTACTAAATATGATGTGTTATTCTGCATTGTTGTCTGTGCAGATACAACATGTGCTGAAACATGCCCAGATGGGTATTATGTTGACAGCAATGAGCGACAATGTTCCCCATGCCACAGCGCCTGTGCCACTTGCACTGGAAAACACAGCTCGCAGTGCCTTTCCTGCAAACCGGGCTGGTACAGGCAAGGAAAAGGATGCGTAAACCAGTGTCCAGCAGGGTAAGGTCCAAGATCTTTCGGGGTACATCACAGGGAGAGCTCTGAGAAATTGGATCACTCTGCCCTGTTCTACTTCAGCATGAAATAGAACTGAATTCTATTTTCAGGTGAAAATTTCTTTTGTTGTCCCAGTTGTCCTGGGTGGTGGAAAATGTCTCCTCACAGTAGGAAACTGTAAAGTTGGTGGCCAAATTGGGACCAGCTTGATGTGGTGTGGCCATTCTTGTGCTCCAGGGATGCTCTTAAGTTATGTTTATACAGAACAGTGCAAAGCAGAATAAATATACTAAGTTGTCTGTTAGTCAGCTCAAGCACAGGAAGCAATGCAAATTCCTTCAAGCCCCCTTGCAGCCTTCACTTAACCTGAAGTTCGGATGAGGTTACTTTAGTTTTGCATTGAGTGAATATTCATAATGGATCATAACAAGATCAACCATTAAAACACCTTTCAACTAAGGACTCATAATTCTAGACAGTGACTTCATTAATATGAATCCATTTAATTTCAAAATACGAATTCAGTGTGCTCTTGTGAATGTGTGTCAGAAATCCGAATTTGGGAAGTGGACCTATGATGTCTGGTTCAAGTCCATTTAATTTTTCAGTACAGGATGATCACTGATAAATTCAGTGATCATCCCATTAAATTGGAAGTCTGTAATGACCACATCTCAACAAAACCACAGTGCCGCTATTCTTCTTTTTCTTTCACAGCACAACTTAGGTGAACACTGTTCCTCTGCTGGTATCCTGTGGCTAGCCCTGTTTGTGCACTGAAAGGAAATATGAAATTTCTGAATTTCCATCTGACAGCAGGTCATCAGGAGCAGTGAGGAGTGAGCAATGCTTACCCAACATCTCCAGGATATCTCTTGCAGAGCCAAAACCAAGTTGAGGTTTTCTGAGCCCTGCCTATTTATATACTTACTTTGTGTCTGAATGCACCCTAGATTTTAGAAAGCCTTGCTTTATACTCCCTCAATTTATGAAGTCTTGCTTTATAGCTGAATTCCAATGGCCAAAGGGAATTATAGGAATTAATTATATTTTCACTGAGATTGCAAATGTTTACTGTGATCACATCCATATCGCTATTATACAGTGATGTGATCACTAAGCTAAGGATGAGCAATGGTTTGGGTTTCCTGTCACTGCTAGGCTTTATGCAAAGCCATGACTATCTAATCTGTTTCAGGTATTTTGCACAAAACTCCACTGGATCGTGCGAGAGATGCCACAAAGGCTGTAAGGAGTGTATGGGGCCTCTACCCACAGACTGCCTTTTCTGTGATACATATTTCTACCTGTTGCGCTCCAAGAACAAATGTGTTAGCTCTTGTCCCGAGTATTACTATGAAAGCAAGGACAACAACGTCTGTGAAAGATGCCACCCTTCCTGCCGAACTTGTGAAGGTAAAAGCGTACGCTCCAGTTTGACCAAAAAAAGGGTTATCAAAACACCTAGCAAGGGCTGTAAAAACACCTGCCATCTCTTTTTTTTTTTTTTTTACTTTCTGCTCTAATATTTGGAAACACTTCACAAAGAGATGTACCATGTACAGCGCTACCAACCTGCCCATGAACTAAGTAGCTGCAGCGGGTGATGCAGAACTCACACGGGGCTGCCAGGCTCTCCCTGGCCCCGGGTGACCTGCTGGGCTGGCTGCTCCGTGCTGCCACCTTACTTCCAGAGCATTGATTGATCTAAATCAAAGCAAGGACATGAATTCCTGCCAAGCTCCCCACCGGGCTGCCTCCGGCCACAGAGCACAGGCTCACGGGGAGGACTGGGAGCGAGTTCCTGGGCCAAGTCATTGAAGGGAAAAAACCTGACAATGGTAATGAAGCTTCCGCTGGTCAGGCCTCTCACCTCTCACAAAGGTGCTCACCAAGTTGCAAAGAAAGGGTTCTGTTGGTTGCAGAGCTGGGCCTTGTTTCTCACACAAACACTGAATAATGCCTGAATAATCTCTCGCTCTTTGAGCTGTCCTACTATTAATTTGTGAAAACCAGGGAACCTAAATCCAACCACATCTTCACAGTCTGCAAAGGGAAGAGTATAAAATCAACAGCTAATGATGCTTAAGATAACAATAAGGCCATAAGGCATATCTTTAGGGTGAAGAGAAGAAAACAAAAAAACAAAAAAACCCAACAACCAAAAAAATGAGCAGTGATGTCTGCTGTTTTTAATATAGTTTTTTTCAAAGTTAACTTTGAGAGACCGCCTGTTTTGTTCTGTGACACACTTATGTCTTCAGTTTCTTCTCTTTCCTAATTCATCCAATTCTGAAGCAAGCAGCATTAATCCCCTTGGACCTGTTTGGTGTCCTATTCTATCTGAACTGCATCAGGTGACAGCTAACAGATGCCACTCCACAGCTTAGACCACACCATATTGTACCATACAAAATTTTGTTTTGACAGTGGATATACCTAAAAGCACAGATGGCTAATTGCAACATAACAATATTTAAAATTGTGGAAATAATTCTTAGAGTGAAGTGACCTTCAAGAACTACTAAAATGTAATTGTGTAACAACATTATAACAAGTGACAGAAATATTTTGGCTTGGGTTTGGGACAGAAAGATAGCCATTTTAATTTACAGACTACTTCCATTGATTTTTACTTTATTTGGGGTGAATAGTAGAGGACAGATATTCTATCGTAATTACAGAGACACAAAGATGAAACGCAAGCTAGTCCTTCTAAACAGCAAATTTGTAGGTGTTCTGAAATGCATCTGCATTGCTGATGTGCGAGCAAAGAAGCACTGAGGTGTTTCTTGTTTCCCAAGAGCAGGAAGACAAACCATGCACTGCTCGGAAAAATCACATAGTAAATTCACTGGGTTATAGCAGGTTGCTACCTTCACCTGCTTAACTGCTTCTAATGTGAACCACTTGCATTTCCATTTTCTTCCTTTCAGACAGTGGCAGAAAATGCCTAGTTGCAGGGAAAAGGACAGGTACATCTTAATACATAGCACAAACCCTTTGTGTCAAATGTTTCCCAGGAACACTGCATGTAGCATCTGCCTTCAAAGAGTCTCCAACATACAAAGTGCATATGATGCCCTGTTGGCACCTAATGAGGACATTTTTCTCCTATGCAACTAAATAATTTATTTTGCTATTCAAACACAAACATACCTGAATTCATTGTGGTTTGAAAAGGGTTAGCTAGCAGGCCTAATAAGTATTGATTACATGAAGGAGAGCATTTGGCCAAGGTTTCCCACAATTTTACTTCAGTGGGCTCACCTAATTGATTTTCCTGAGTGTGTCAGAACTTCCCTGTACAACTGATTCCCAAATCAGCTTTTCATGAATATCAAAACACATAAGAAATACACTTTCTGGGCACATAAAACCTCAAGACTAGGCCCAAGCTCTTTCTAATACCAACCTCCTCACGCTGGACTCCTCACTGCTGAACCTCGCTGTTGTCAAATACCCTTTTATTTGGTGGCAGTGGCCAGTGTAATTTTTAAAGGAAGTTAGATGACAGTTTTTCCTGTTGTAATATTGTTGTTTTATTTGCCTTTCTAGGGACGGGAGCGTTCAGCTGCACATCTTGTGTATGGAGCTACAGTTTATTGGGTGGAATGTGCAACTCAGACTGCTTTGTAGGTGAATACAAAGTCCAGGAGACACCAGGACAAGAGGTACCTATTTGTAGGCATTCTCTCCTGTGATTTGTATGCTGAACTTCAGCTTTTGAACACAATATAAACAACCCATAATGCTCTTCTCCAAGTTTTCAAGGCTGCTTATCTTTAAATGCGCTTACTTTTTTCTTCTTTTGGCAGAGAAAGCACTGTTGCTTGTTCAGGGGTTGTCTACTATAAAGTAATCCTCAACCAGTAAATACAAAGTCACAACTTTGTCAATGATGATACCAAAGCCACGTGAACAAAATCAGCTATATTAGTAATACAGCGGGTTTTTTCCCAGTATAATTGAGATTTCCCCACAGATTTCTGCTGCTTCATCTGTAAGAAATCACATCACATTCCTGATTGACAGCTTTGCTGGCAGAAACCTCTGGAGGAGAGACAAGCTGAAGTTAACAGAGCTGTATATTTAGTAGAATAGGACTACAATTAGGTTTGGGTCTGTGCCGCAAGTCTGGGCACCCCAGCTTCCAGATTTCCACACCAACTGCCTTCCAAAGAGGTTTATTCAAGTATATAGCAGCAAGGCAAGCCAGCTGGCCTGAGAAGCTGCATACCCTGGAGTCTCTGGCCTGGAATAGCCCCTTAGCAGTGCTGCTCCATGGCTGTGAGCCTGAGGAAACAGCCTAAGAGCTGGGGACCACAGAGGTCTGCAGCTCTTTGCAAGAGCTTTGACTCAGAAACTGGACCTACCCCATCTTGCCCTGGTTCTTCAGTTCAGGACAACCAGCCTCACAGGTCTGACAGCAAGGCTGATGAAAGGTTATTGGAGTTTCTAGATCCTCACAGTGGGTATGGGGTCCTGGTACCATGGCAGAAAAATACCAGTTTTTTTCCCAATAGGCCAGGAACTGCAAGGAAGGCCAGGAAGCCTTGAATTACCTGAGTTCTGAGCATTCTGCAAGGTAGATGTGACAGTAGTCTTTGTACACAGAGGCTCCCAGGAGCCTATCTGGTATTTGAGCAGCGTTACTTGAATCTAAGCTGTTTCTGCAAAACAGAACCAACATGATCTGGCAAATATAAGGTCTGCTAGAAAATTTCCAGCCAGCTTTATTCCTTCCCAAGTTAGAAAGGAAATTCATTCTCTCAGCTGTCTTTTTATTTTTTCCAGAATATTTCATGTTGCTCCTCCCATGTCAATTACTTTTAATGATACTCTTTTAAGTACACTTCCTGAAGGCGACTTTACCATTGTTACTGCCAAGGAACCTTAGATCTGCTAGCGCGAGACTAGCAAAACAAAAACACTCTTTGTGGCCAAAACACTTACAGTCTAAATGGATTTTGGCTTGCTGTCTAGCTAGGTGAGATCTCTAACCAAACTCCTACAACAATTTCCCCCTTCTCCCTACTAGCAGATCACTGAGAAACCAGGACACACAAAGCAAATTTTAGTTTTCATTCTCCCTACTGTATTTTGCCACTGACACCCGTGGCGCCCAGAGACGACCACCCAGAGAGTGAATGACAGGACAGAACTGCCAGGTCAGTTCCAAAGGTTCCAAAATTAAAGGTGCGTTGCTTGTGTTCTGTGCCTGAAGGAGGACGAGCCCACGTGTGAGAGATGCGACAGCTCATGCACGGAGTGCAAGGGACCTGGGCCTCTCAACTGCACGATCTGCCCAGCCGGCGCGCAGCTCTACCTGGAGGAAAGCCGCTGCCTGCCCTGCTGCAGCGACTCCGACCCGGCAGGCACCCCAGAGTGCTGCGACTGCAGCGAAACGCAAGGTAGGACCGCGCTGAAGAGCAGTAGGCGGTGCTGAAGGGCTTTATGACTCGCCAGGCTGACATCTAAAAATCCAAAAGGGGAAGGGAGCAAAAATGCACTGCTGAGCTGCAGGCACAGCGGTGTGTTTCCGCTGCTCCCTCAGTGGAGCAGGGAGGGCTTTGCATGAATTACAGCAATTGCGGCCGACGCGGGAGATGGCACTTTCTTTCACTCACAGCTACTGCGTTAAACAGCCAGGCATTTCATAAACCAGGTGACTGGGAAGTGTTTGCTTCAGTGGACAGACACCTGAATCATTGCATTTTAAGCTCATCATGTCAAAATGCGTTTGTGTGCCTGTTAGCTTTTCTGCTTATTTCTGACTATTTCTGGTCTAATAAAGAAGCATAGCTATCCCAGCAACTTTGCTCACATCCTTATATCATCACAGCTACAAGAACACAGTTGTGGTACTGGGAGAGTAAGGTCAAATGCATTCGAAAATGCAGGCAGGGTTAAATGTTGTACCAGGTGTTTTAAGACAAGTACCCCCTCACCAAACACACGCACACAAGCTCATTTAATCTTTTTTTTTTTTTTTTTTTTAACTGCTGTTATAGATGACTGTGTATTACGGACCACTCTACCACCCAAGAGCAAAAGCAAAACTACTTTCTTTGTTATCACCTGCATTTTGCTCCTCCTTGTGATTGGAGCCATTGTATTCATCTGGAGAAAGTCACGAGCCAAAACCCAGGCCGTCAATAGAGGTGGGTATGAGAAGCTGACAAATCACTCCAAACCCTTTCCTTCCTATGTGAGCAACTACCATGACAGTCCCAGTTACCAGGAAGATCAAGTGATTGAGTATAGAGATCAAGATAATGAAGACGATGACGAAGATGACATTGTATATATGGGCCAGGATGGCACAGTCTATCGCAAATTTAGATATGGACTTTTGGAGGATGACGAGGAAGATGAGCTCGAATACGATGATGAAAGTTACTCATTTAGATAACTCTTCACTAATTTATGGATTTCCTGCTCTGTTGCTTTTCCTATTAAATTACAGCAATGTAGTTAAGTATGTTTAGTTACTTCTTAGCATGCTGAGCTCAAGATTTTAGCTAACAGTTATTTTGAGAGTAGAATGGTTTCTAAAAACATTTTTCCCTAAAGCTTTTAAATAGCACTCCAGATGTAGGCTGGTTAAGAGATTGTTTCTGTGCATTTGTGTGGAGAGTAAATCCTTTCCCAACAGGTATGTGTGTGCGTTAGAACTAATACAAACTCTGCCTCAAACCATGCACACACACTTACCGAGAACCTTGCCAATCACTACCTGAAATGTGCAGACACAAAAAAGATGGGTGTATAATCTACCTGATGAATGCCACTAGGGTAGGGCGCCAGTAGTTTACTACTTTGTGATTACAGTTACTCAGCAATTCTTAATAGAATAGGCAAGTTTGCTCATGTTACCCAGATTTTCTTTGTTAGTATCATCTGGTGCATCGGTCTTCCTCGAAGCTTGCACGCTCCTCCTTATAATCTTATAGCATACCTCCAGTGAAATTGTGCATCTATGACATCATGTTTTAAGTTTTCTGATTGCGACTGTGCTCCAGATAACTACATTTTAGTCACAGTTTGTATGAAACATAACTAAAACATTTTATATATCAACCTCTGATTAATATTTACTGTGGTGTTTGTCAAATGATCTTTCATTGTACACACAGACTTCTGAGTTTACCACAAAGGGAAATATGGTCTATAAGCACATCGACCAAAAAAAGGACTCCTCCTGACTTTTTAACTACCTTCCCATACTACAGCAAAGTGGTTTAAACACAGAACATTTATTCAAGCAGCTTTTCCATTTCTGTTGTAAATGGCTCGTGAGGGTCAATGGCAAAGGGGATAATTAGCACTTACTTGGTAACGTAACTTAAAGGAACACAGCAATGTGATTTTTTTATTATTATTACAGAAATATAATTTATCAGACTAAAGAAAAGTATGCTCTTTATTGCACTTTGTTGTGAAAGAATAAATTCTTTGCACAAAACTCTCTTGAAAATGCAGTTGTCACATTTCATTCACACTCAGAGATCCTTTAGATTTCCAGTAAGAATCTGCTCTACAACTACAAATCAAAAAGATTTAGTGTCTACAAAGGAATTGTGTTAAAATACCTAATTTCTATGGCTCAATGTCTCAGTGAAATTGTTTGTATTAAGTATTCCTAAACCTCAGGACAGTTCCATCTGTAGGTATAAGAAGTTTTATAGAGAGGTTTATTGCTTCCACTTTGAATTCTAACCTTTTAATCATTCCATCTTCAGTAAGTGAGAGGAATTAAGTCTTATGACTTCACAAAAGACAAAACAAGGACTTAATATTTCTCAGAGCTTATACAATAGCAAGGTACTTTGGAAATATGCACGTTATCTGTCACATTAATTCAAGTTCTGCTGTGGTGAAGTTCTGAAAAAACAGAGGACGGAAAGAAGAGTGAAAAATTAGTTCAAAAGGTCATACTGAAAGAAAGAGACTGTGTTATCCTGCTCTCCTAAAATTGTTTGGATAAACAATAGGCTTTAGTATTGTTAACAAATTGTAACACCACTGTAAAAATTTGCTTGGACCTGAAATCTCTCCTCACATTTCAAAGGCTTAATCCTAGCTGCGCCAGAGCAGCCTGAAACCACTGAGATGCTTGTAGTGAGCAATTTGTTTATGGGCTCTCAGACTAACTTCACCATCATTCCATGAAAAGAGTTTCCTGCACTTAAAGTTAACCTGAGTGGTAAAAAAAGCACCAACATAAAATGCAAACAAGCACTCATTTTGGAAAAACTGTTCTTAAAATAATTTTGTCTAGATTTGTGCAAGGCAAATTTGCATTTGTAAGTACACATCCAAAACCAAACCCAAAAACCCAAACAAAACAAAACCCACTCCCAATTCTTCTCAAATGCCATTTTTTCAGAGGTTCTTTGTTGTGGTTTGGGCACACCATTTCAACCACGTTTTTAGTTATCAGCTGGATATGCTTTCACTTATGATTCTTCCTGCTCTGCAGTCTGACACTTTCCTTCTGGCTTTCAGAGCTTGACACACGCAGTCAGGGATCCTGGATGTCAAAAGCAGAAGGGGACTTTCTTGTAGGGCTAAAGCTGCACAGGCAGAGACACCATTTGTTAGAGGAGAAGCCGTACTGGTAAACTCCCTCCACCCAAATAAGCAGTGTTTTTTGGGAGGGATTCAAAGGACTGCTCAAATGATAAGCCTGTTCTTACGAGGTGGCAGTGTGCATGCAGCAGCACACATGATTTTATGCTGCACGAGTAAGGTGACAAGGTGCGTGTCTTACAGAACAGCACATAATTGCCTTGGGGGTGAACCAGTCTTCTCAGGAGAGCAGTCAATAATTAATGGATGAAGTTAGAAGGATATGATACGAGGAAGAGAACTGCATTCAAGGTTATTTTTTTATTTAAAGTGAAAGTTTCAAAATAATGGTCAAGAAGACCCAAGCTTAGAGACCCACAGAGCCATATCACTTTTACAGTGTTCACAATTAAAACTCCCTGCTGAGTCCGCAGGGAGACCAAGAAAAATAAAGTTCAACAGTTAATTGGCACAGGAAGAAATCATTCATGAGTCACTCACACTTCTAAAGAAACTTCATGGAAAAGAGCACAACCAAGGAAGCCAGAAATAAACGTACAGAGAACACAGCACACAAAGGAAACACTGCTTTTCTGGATTGTTTTACAGGCTTCTAGTGTCTCAGCCCTTTACACTCTGTTGTGAAAAAAAGCTGGAGAAATTCAAATCCACAACTGTTAAATCCCACAAATCCTTAGTTGCCACAAAACCAATTTTTCTCCTTTCTCCTGCCTTCTCCTCCACCAACCATTGTGAGAAAGATGTACCAAAGGAAACAAGTGTCTTTCAAAAACAAAGATGTGGTGGGATCTCTTCCATTCAACTGCTCCCTGATTAACTTTCTTATCAGCCTCAAATTCTTGTTGTCTTTGGCAAATTTCTCTCACCCTCTTGATTCTGAAACTTTTTTCCATCTCATGGCCCGTCCTTCCCTCTGCACCTCTTTATTTCCTACTCTCATTCATCCATGGGGTTTCCAAAGTCCTTCAGTATTCACCAATTACTTGTATTCTCTCTACCCTTCTCCTAGGGAACTCTCTCTCTCATTACCCTTTCAATAGGACAGGTCTTTCAAAAAGATCTCCTAAAAAATCACATCTCCCACACAGTTTTACCACCCACTTACCTCTCATGTAATGCAATAATTTGATTTCAAAGGCAAGTGCAGGTTACCAGTGTTCTTTACCCTCTATTTCCACAGAGTGTATGTGAATAGAAAAAAGGTTTTTTCTTCCATGACTCTACCCTGAAGTTTTGCTAGAAAAGAGGCGGAGGAAAGCAGACTGTAAGAGTTACATTTCAAGTGTCTTGAGGCCCAAGACTCCTTCCTCTACAGGCTGTTCCCCGATCAGACCACATTTTCACAGTATACCACATATCTGCCTCTGGGTCTTGTATAACAGTTGCAGGACTTCTGGCTGAGGACTGACTGGAATTTCAAACCAAAGATAGGAATGAAAACACGATAAACTTAATTGCGCAAGTTAACACAGAAGCCTTTCAAATGGGTATTTTGAGGTTTTTGGTTTTCTCATGAAAAATAACATGCTTTTCAAAATAAATACGTATTTTTGCATTAACAAATGTTTTCTTAGCAATCAAATTTACCGATCGAAAAGTTCTGGTTATCCGTAATAAGTCACTATTTTACCTAGGTCACCTGTGTTCATTTGAGTCCATGTTGGGGTGGGGGCAGGAGAGGGGCAGAAGAATATCTTACAGAGTAGACCAGAACTATTGATTTTTCATCTCCCCTCAACCTCTTATGTGTACGCGTGGTTTCAAGCCTGAACTTTAGGGAACAACCAGACATGCATCCTGATGAGGAACAGACAGATATTCTGACTCAGGGCTCAAAAGCACTTTTGAACAGGAAGACTTGTTTTTCCACTGTTTTTTCCCTAATTAGTACATATATATGACAATAATAAGCTGTCATATCAAACAACAGATGACTAAAGATTCTGACTGTACACAGACGTTGTCACAATGAACTAGATATATTTATAGGTGTTCAGATGCAAAGTTAATAGGAGACATATGTACACGTAACTTCTGTTCCCATTTCAAGGTAGGTACCATATGTTCCTACTTTATTGGTTGTTTCCTACTGCTCAGAAATATCTAGGAAGTTGCCTAACACATGTTGGCTGATTTTAACATACCTCTTGTGATTTTATTAATTGTTAACATCACCAAAGACAATTTTTCCATTGGAAAAGATAGGTTACAAAGCAGGCAGAAATTAGGACTTTTCCCCCCCCCCATCACCCATTTTCAGATTTAGTACACTGAAGGGAGACCTCCTCTCAGACCTTAATGAACAAAACAGATGCACTAATTAACTCTTTGCATGACTTTGCAGGTTTATATTATACATTTAATTGAATAGTAAAAAGGGAAACAAGTATTTCATTCTTCTTTGTATTTTATTCTTCCTCATTTATATTATCTACTTATCATCTAGATAAGCACAATTTCTTTTTCAGGAAGAGTTCAGGTGCTACACTTACCTAATAACCATTGCGCTAAATAGTTCTTGCTCCATTTTTTCTGTTCCTCCATCCTTGCTGACTGCATGTCATGTCTAAAATCTTCATCCAATTATTTTTCTGTATCCTTTCTCCTCCTTCTTGTCACCTAGCATCGCCTTTATTTCCCAGGTGGTTTTTTTTGATGCAAAAAACTAATTTTGTCATGTATCTCATCCTTAGTTAAAAGAAATAAAAAGCCAAATATAAATCTCACTGTATTCATTGCACTGAATTCTACCTTCTTTCACTGACAAATATTAGCACTATGGAAAAGGAAGCTGATCATAACCTCAGGACTAACTGAAAAAAAGATCTAAGCACTTTGCTACCCTGAGCCACAAAAAAGAAAGCAAAATGAAGTTCTCAGGCATTACAGAAGATGACCATTATATAAAGTCAGTACCTTAAGTTATGCAATTAATTAGATATTAACTGACATTGTCAGCAATGTTTATTAAGTTCTAGTCCCCTTAAAAACCTAAATACACCACAAAACTACCCAAACACTCCCCTGGAGCAACAGATAATGGAAGTTCCCTAGCCATCACACTAGCAAGGCAGGCCTTCTGTTTATAATTTCTCTTACATCTTTCTTCTCCCTTCAGAAAAATACAAGAAAATTAGGGGAAAAAACTACAGCCCTCTATAGACCACATTAATGACAAAATAAATTTGAAGGCAATTTGCTTTTTTTTTTTTTAAAATATCATTTCAGTTCCAGAATGAAAACGAGTAGAACATCTGAGTCCTTGGGAATTACAGTGCTTGAGTGTTAAACAGAAACCTGAAGAACATAGGTGCTTGAGGATTTAACTTTCAAATCCATGCCTCCAATGTGGACACTGTGCTGTTAGACCAGCAGCATGATCTGTGACAAATAACCAAAGTACACCAAAGAGTCCGCCGCATCTAACGCAAAAAGCAATCCTTATGACATACCCACAACACCACATTATATTACATTCGTTCATTCCTGAAGCAACTGTAGGGATGCCACACAGAGGTTATATAAAGGTCTATGTTATAAACAGCGTGCAAGTACAAGAGAAACTTTTCCCCAAGAGGCCTGAGCCAAATTAATGGGTTTCAAGATACACGTTTGATTAATTTTCAGCTGTAGCAGATGGACCTTTGCCCTGACCCAGATGAACGTTTAAACAATAGAACCAGAACAGAACAGGATGTGACTCTTTCCACCTGACTTCTAAGAGAACCAAGCAGTTTTAAATTTTGAAAGAAAGGGTACAGACAAATCTTTTCAGGTTATAGAATTCTGAGGACGTAGCTCCCGTAAGTCCTAAATAAAGCACAAAAATCCATATAAAGCAGAACCAATTTTCAGACAACTTTAATTTTAGCTAGTTTAAACAACCTCAGAAAGCTTTTTTGTGTCAGCCTACGTTTTTAGGCAACCACCCTTACAAAGCTTTGCTGAGACACCTAACTGCACTAGGCATGGCAAAGGAAAACACCCTAGGAGCCACATCATTGTCAGAAGCCTCCTCAGATACAAAACTTACTGGACAGCAATACTGGCAATAACCCTTACTATTATACAATGAAGCAGTGATTCTCACAATTAGAAAGTGAATAAACTATTTCCAAGAATTACTAGGCAGAAAAAGAATTTGAAAGGATACCAATTATTATCTCTACATAGCAATTTAGAAACAGCTAAGAACAATACCCAAGTTATCAAAATATCAAGGTATCAAAGATATCAAAATAGTACAAAGTCTTTTGAAGCAAACTTTCAAAGTTCACCAACTGCAGCTTTGCAATGATTATATTCAGCCACAGTTACCAGGTAACACACCTGCAACTAGTCAAAGGATTAAGAACTTTCATCTCTGGCTCAGTACAACCTCTCAATGCACATGTGGCAAATGAGGTTTCAAAAATACCAGTAAACTAAGCTTCACACTTGTTATCTTTGGCAAATTTCTCTCACCTTCTTGCTTCTCAAACTTTTTTCCATCTCAAGGTCTTTCTGTTTTTTCATTCTTTCACCTTGCACCTCTTTCTTTACTGTTCTCATTCATCTGTGGAGTTTCCAGTAAACTAGACGTCACACTAGGGCCACTCTTTAGTAGAAAAGCTACTAATGACACTTTCCTTTCCAGCACTTCAATTCACTGTGTTCATTTGGAAAACTATGTTTGACAGTCCCCATGTCCACAATATCTAACAGTTATTGAAAATAAATTAACATATATTCACATCGGTAACAATTTTAACATGATAACTATTCTAATCTTATAGGTATATATTTAAGTATATTTAAAAAAATAAGGATTTACAAATTGATTTTCAAGTTTTAGCAAGCTAGATTTCATTTTCAGGTAGATTTCAAGAACACTGTGTTGTATACATAGGGAATGTGTTCTAAAGTAAAAAGGACACCAACTGAATACAGGTTCTGTATCTGTTTCTAGGAAAGTTCCAAATTAAAAATATAGCTAGCCATACAAGAAGCCTCTAAGAAAACCTACTGCGAACTATTTGTCTGCACACATTGTGCCTTTACATTTTCTAAACACGAAGGCATGCTGCATTTTAACATACGCTAAACACAGGTTCTTTAGGCTATTAGAACGTGAGATAGTTTAATGCCACAGCTATCCAAATAAGACCATTAGCACCTGTATGCATTTGAAAAAAAAAATCTTATACTGTTATTTTCACTTTGTCAACAAACTCTATTTCAGAACAGTAACAGACTTCAGAAGGAGACAGTCAATTAAAATGCACCACAGGCTTTATTTTAAAAGTATTCGAACTGTGGAAATACTTATACTGCTTAAACTCCAACCATTTCAGTGACCTTTATGCCTCACTTGGTGTTCACAGACTGCCTTACAAACAAAGGCCTCCAGATGCAAACATCTGGAACATACATAATGTAACACCGTTTGTAAGCAAGAACAACAACTCTCCCTTCCCCAGAAACTGACAGAAGTTTAAGCACACAAATGTAGGAACTCTGCAGCACCATTTCCAGTATATGCTAAGGAATATGCACAGATGACTTGCATCACATGTAGTACAATCAATCAGAAAACCTGTGATAAGCAGCATCACTACTTTCTCAATTACATTCTTTTATTAATGCTACAGTGTCACAACATAAATTGACATAGTTATTTGCACATAATACAAAAATATAACTCTTTATAAAGTTTATACTGTGCTAGCAATCATGTATCAATATTTGATATTAAATAATGCACAGAGATAGGTAAACTCAGCTAAATGAATGCAATTGCATTTTCTCTAACTTGAAGGCAAACATGCAAAGAGCAGTTTATTACTTTACCATATACATACTTCGCACTTCGGGTGAGAGCTGTGAGCAAACTAAGTTTCACAAGTTTTCCTTCTGCTACTGTTCTCTATCCTCAAGCATAGTGGTTTTAAAACCAAATGATGAAATTAATTTTGGATAGTAGCATTCTTTGCAGTTACAGAACAGTGTTACTAAGGAAAACAGCTTAAGGCACTACCGTTTTCATGACAGATGAAATCACTGGCAAAAAATAATTTTAAAAGGCAGCTATGAGCTTAGCTATAATACCACAACTGATACAGATTTATTCTTTAAATATGTTCATGACAATATATTACATGGACTACCATGGCTACTATTTATTCTTCCAGAAAAGTAAAACATAAAACAAGACCTTGACATTGTTGTGTACTCAAGAATGCTTCCCTATATTGGGGAAAAATAAGTAGGAAAAAAAATCTCACATTGTTCCTCAATTTTAAGGTGGAGAAAAAACCAACTCACTTTCACCTAAGTTCTTGTACAGATCTCCAACATGCATACAGTAGAAGTCCATTAAACTGTTTTGGGGAGCTTTTAGGGGTTTTTATAAAAAAAGAAAGTATTTCTGACAGCAGGTAAGTTTGTTTTCTTTTAGTATTTTCCTACGAGGAAGGCCAAAATGTACTGAGAATGTCCCGGCAAGTTAGGACAAAACTATCAGCATCTTTGGAGAGTTAAATTTACAAACAACCTTAGCAACATACCTCCTCCACCTTAGGGCACAAACAGCAGAAATAGTTAAGACTGGTTCTGTACCCTTTAAGCCTGAACTTTTGCAGTGTACCAACTTTCTCCCTGTCATTTACTTCCTGAACTTCAGTGAAACGCCTTCTCAGAAGGCAACTACACAGGTTATGTGTTGTCATATGCGTAGTCAACTAGGCAGAAATGTCTATCTCATGTTCCAGCAACTCAACCATTTCCTCTGTTTTAATTAAAATTACAATAAATAGTTCCAATTAAAATGACAACTACAACCATGACAACTGTATAGCGTATCAAAAATTGTTACTTTATCTAATCATTGGCTTCCTGCACCACAGGTAAATTTTTGACTTAATCAATATATAAATTTTCTAAGCTGCTACCTACAATCCAGATGTAAGAATGATAAAGAATTGGGAAAAGAGTTTGGAATAACGTTGTCTGTCTGGAAAACTGACAGTCTTCACTGAAGTATTTAACGCTCCACACCTTAAGGGCAGAGGAGGTCACAAGTAACTTTGGTCTTGTTCCACATGTGCTAAATCTCCAAATGACTGGTAACACTGAAATTCACAATTTTTCAGTAAAGACCTAAAATAGCCTTCTACTGCTTTCGCATGGCTGGTTAAATGATCAAGTAGCTCAAACAAACTTAAATCATCTTGTGAGCTTTTAGTGTTCTGTTCCAATCACAGTTAACTAAACATGTTTGTTGGAGGATAACCCCAGCAGGCAGGTAAGCACCATACAGCCACTAGCTCACTTCACCCACACCTCCCCCAATAGGACATAGAAAGAAGAATAAAAGCAAACAAATTCATGGGTCAAGATGAAAATAGATTAACAAGCAAAGGAGAAGTGCAAGAAGAAAAAAAGAAAACAAGTGATGCAAAGGCAATGACTCACCAGGTGCCCAGCCAGTCCCCAAACAAAAGACGGCCAACCTCCCTGAATACCCTCCTCTCCCTTTTATTGCTCAGCATAACCATTATATGGCATGCAATATCTCTGGTTAGTTCAGGTCAGCTGTCTGGTTGTGTCCCCTCCCAACCTCCTGCGCAGCCCCAATCTATTCACTGAGGGAACAGAGTGAGAAACAGAGGCGGCCTTGATGCTGTGCAAGCACTGTTCAGAGACAGCTAAAACATTATGTGCTGTATTCATTGTTTTGATCACAAGTCTAAAACACAGCACAATATGAGCTACTATGAAGAAAATTAACTCCATCCCAGCCAAACGCAGTACACACGCATACATCAAATATCAAATGATACACGATACACGGTAGGGCAAAGAAAAGAGCTCCATGAGATTAAAAAATGCCACATGGTTTTGCTTAGTGGTTTACTCTTTTGCCTTCTGGCAGATGAAAGAAGTTGTCTTCTTTGAGTTTAAGATGTTCTGGTAAATCTAGCTGTCTTTTTGCCTCTTCAATGTCTTCCTGAATTGCTGAAGTGAGTGCCTCTGCAAAAGAGAAGTAAGAAAAGCAGTATTTAAAAGCTGGTCTGAGTTTTGAACACAGAGGCAACATTCTCTGTTTCTAAAGTGACACGCTTTTGATGTGCATTGCCCTTCTCACTGCTGTAAACAGTGTATTTTCCTTGTTCCAAGACATTTTAAGAAAAAAGTCAACAGTATTTCATTAACTGTTTTCAGTTTCAACATGGATGCATTTTAAAAGAAATGGAGAGACTCGACCAATGCTTTTACAAACAGCTCATGATTTTCAACCTACTCCTCAGACAACTGACATGACAATGTAATTTTAGACTGAAATAAGTACTGATAGTCTAGAAGTTGTAGGTGTTTGATTTTTTTAGTATGACCAATTTATGTATTAGTAGATTCAGCTTAAAAAAAATGTTTTACAGAGAAGTCAAAGGTAAGACATAGAATCATTGAGTATCTTGAGTTGGAAGGGACCCATGAGGATCATCGAGTCGAGCTCCCTGCTCCTCATAGGACTACTAAAACTAAACCACGTGACTAAGAGTGTCATCCAGACACTCCTTTAACTCTGCCAGGCTTGGTGCTGTGACTACTTCCCTGGGAAGCATGTTCCAGTGACTGACCACCCTCTCAGTGAAGAACCTTTTCCCAACGTCCAACCTGAACTTCCCCTGACACAGCTTCATTCTGTTTCCTGGTGTCTTATCTCTGGTCACCAGAGAGAGATTGGCACCGCCCCTCTGTGAGGAAGTTATAGGCTGCAATGAGGTCACCCCTCAGCCTTATCTTCTCCAAACTGAACAAACCAAGTGACCTCAGACATTCCTCATAAATCGAGGCCTTTCTTGGCCATCATGGTTACCCTCCTCTGCACACACTCTAGTAGTCCAATGTCCTTCTGGTATTGAGGCAACCACAGCTCTAGAGTGGGACAGTCACCTCGCTCGAGTGGCTAGCAATGCTGTGCTTGATGCACCCCAGGGCACAGTTGGCCCTTTTGGCTGCCAGGGCACACTGCTGACTCATACACAACTTGCCGCCACCACCCCAAGCCCCCAGATCTCTTTCTGTGGGGCTGCTCTCCAGCCCCTCATTCCCCAGTTGGTAGGTATAACCAGGATTGCCCTATCCTAAGTGAAGAATCCTGCACTTGCTCTTGTTACATTTCACATGGTTGGCAACTGCCCAGCTCTCTCGTCTATCCAGATCTCTCTGTAAGGCCTCTCTGCCCTTGAGAAAGAGCTACATGAAACAGCTGACTACGAGAAACAGCTGATTGTGAAGACAGAGAACAATGACACGGTACTTTCAATCTGCAAGAACATGACAAATATTAGTTTAAGAGACCTGCAATACTGACCTAAAGAACTGAAGGTTTTTTCTGATCGAATATATCCAATAATGACTATACTAAGAATTTCTCCATAAAAGTCGTCTTTGAAAGTATGGATAACATGTGTTTCCTGAAAGAAGAAAGACACATTGACAATTACCATGACACATTTTGTGTTTCTTTCTTTGTTGCAAGGATGTTCAGCTAATACCTCTAATTCAATTTCTGTCCCACACATACAAGGAAAACCGAGACACTTAGTCTAACGTGCAACACAAGATTAAGAGGCTAGAGCTTTTGCTTATGTTAGTAGGGAGAACTACATTTTGCTTGGCATTTAAGAACATTAAGATATTTATGTCAGAGGTAAGATTTTCAAGGCAGCAAATCACAAATAACACCTAGATTTATTTGATCATTAAGCTGCCGAGTCCAAGTAACTGTAATGAATTTGATTGAACCAGTTGTTTTAAAGAGAGCTTTTACAAGTAACTCACAGGAACTGAATTCTAAAAAGAGTGAAGGCAGCTCTCTTCAAAGGAGGGATGCATGTCAAAATAAAACTGCTTCCAAGCGTTAGCAATTAAAACCAAGTCCTGCAAGACTCAGGAAAAGCACCAGCACCTGATAGCAAGAAAAACATAGACACCACAGTTGAGGATTTTAACTCCATCCTGTTATTATTTAGTTTTGGATCTTGATTCTGTATATTAAGCCACAGCACCACAGGTATGGACTTCACCATTTAAGAGGAGAATTACTGGAAAATCAGTACAAATTAAGATGCCCCAGAATCTTGTACTTTAAATGCGGATGGATTGCAAAGGATGAGAGATTAGTATGTCCCAGCTCACTCTAGCGGTCTCGTAACCACTAAACTGTATACATCTATTAAGCTTATGTTCATCTAGCTATCAGCACGATAAGCAACAACCACTTCGGAAATACGAATTTTGATTTCAGAAATATTTAAGTAATGGTGGAAGAAGCAAATGAAAATAAATTTTGTTTATCTACAGCTGCATGCTCTATGGCTACTGAGGGTTTTGGGGGACTTGCTTTTTTGCCTCCTCGGAATACAAACATTTGAGATGGATACCAAATACATTTCTAATCTCATTTATGGATCAAATTCTGCTTATCTTATTCAAAGTCAATGTCTGGCTCATTTATTATAACCAAAGTACCACACAAAACAAAATTCTTACCACTGATTTCTTAATATTCTTATAGAAAGGATTCCATCCTATGCTCAAAACCATTTTATGAACATCTCCATTTCCAACACAGGCCCATCCATAGTATATACCGGTAGAGATATCGGATGGAAAGCTTTCGACCACTTGCTCAGAAAAGTTAGCTGCAAAAGTTTTGGAAAGTGTACAGTTGTGTAAGTAAAGTGCATCACAGAATTTTCAAACACCTAAAAGCCAAGCGCTGCCTACATGCTATTTACAAGCAGAACACTGATGACAACAGTGATACAACGTGCCACTTGCAAAGCATAAACCAGAAAACAGCCTCATAAAATGTAGTCTCTGTGGTAATGCCAGAGTTACCACGTCTCCTACACACACTATTTCATAGTTAGAGACGTACTATTCTATTCTACAGTTAACTCTATAGTTAAAATTAATAAACTAAAATATGCAGGCTGAATGCACTTCACTATTAGGACTACTACTGCTTTAGTATGGTCAAAGAACAGAAAAATCAAGTTTCTTTGGCACTGTAAAGTAGTATCTTCAAATTACTTAAGTATTAGTATTTTGGGTTTTTTAGTAAGTAAAATATGTTAAAATAAATGAAGTTACGATTTTAGTCACCTGCCGATTTTTTCACATTGCTTTTCAGGTTATTCCTATTGGGGATTTCTAGGATTTTCTTAGAAAACTACAAGTCTGAAATAAGAGAGGCTCTTTTCTGACTGAGGGGAATAAATCCAAACCTTTAGCCAAACAACTGTCCTACTTCAATGGCACATGTGGGTGGAGCTTTTCACGCAAGGTTTCAAGCCGATTTTAAAGAATTTACAGTTACTGGACTTCCATCCTAGTTCATAAGGAGAAAAAAACTTCCCTCCCACATTCCCTTATAATAATAAAGCCATATATAAACAATCGAGAGAGAAAAACCCCACATAGAAATAGAAATATAGGAAGTTTCTATTAACAGATGTTGTCATATGTCCAGCACCTCAAGATTTGTTATAGGTTTTCCTGCCTATTAGGATTTGTGCAAAATGCCTTCTGACTTCAGCCTATCTTTAGAAAAGACTGAAACCCGTTTGAGTTACACCTCTCTCTGTGTTCAGACAAGTCAAACAGGGAACAGCAATGGGAAAAATACAACACCTCTCTTTAGGACAACTGCACTTGCTCTGCCTTTTAATCTCTGCATTACTCCCTTTACATTTCCTTCCCTAAAGCCACTCCTGGCGCCCGCTCCCTCCCTTGCCCTCATCTGGTGCCCAGCAAGTTTGCCAGAACGGACGTTTGTCAATCTCCCGTCTCACACCACCCCGCGCAGCGCGTGCGAGGACTCGCTCAGCATCTCGCACATCGTCACGATCACCATCAGAGGAGCTAACTAACAAAAAAAAAAAAGCCAAGGCGAAGAAACCGTTTAACGGAAGGTCGGGAAATGACACAGATGAGCGAACAAAGCTGTAAGCAATGGGGAAAAAAAAAAAAAATAAAATAAATAACCAAAAAAAACCTGACACGGAACGAGCGAAGTCTCTTTGCAGAACATTGCCCACAGCGCAACGGTGCCGGGCACCCGGGCGCCCCCCGAGGGCAGGGGGACTCCGCCGCCAGCAACCGACCCCCGCGCCTCTCCTCGGCCGGAGGACCAGCCCCCCGTGCCCCTCCAGCGCCGCCACGGCGGCGCTGGAGGGGCACGGGGGGCTGGTCCTCCGGCGGCCCGAGCGCCTGGGGCTGCCGAGGGACCCCCCGGGCCCGACGGGGCCAGGAGCGCCGCGGGCGGAAAGCTCCGCTCGGGGCACGGCGGGTGTCGCCCTCGCCCCGCCGGGGGGGGGGGGGGCAGCGGCGCCGCCGCGGCCGGTCCCCCGCGCACGGCGCTCACCGGTGGGGATGCCCAGCTGCTTGGAGCCCCTGCCGAAGCCCCTCACCACCTCCCCGCGGCAGAAGTAGGGCAGGTGCCTCATGGCGGCCGGCGCCCCGCAGACCCCCCACCAGGCGCGCGCGCCGCGCTCACCTCCGCCTTGCCGCAGGCGCTACCAAGAGGGGGGAGGGGGAGGAGCAGCAGGTGGGGCGCCCCAGCTGTCCATTCACGCAGCGCCCCGGCTGGCACCTGGCCTCCCCTCAGGAATGGACTCGCTCCCACCCACCCCCAGCCAGGCGGGGTTGAAGGTCTGCGGCGCTCAGCCCGCCCCCCCCCCCCCGCCGGGCGCTGGGCGGGAACGGGGGCGCCGGCTGCTGAGGGGGCGCGGGCTCGCCTTTGGGAAGGGAGGCCTGCGCAGCGCGGCGCGGGTCATTGGTTTTGGGAGCGGAGCCAAGGGAGGCCTCCCGAGGGAGGCAGGCGGCGGTGCTCAGGCTGTCGGGCGCACGGGAATGCCCGTCGCTCCGGCCCGGCAGGCCTCGCCAGGTTCCGCTCCGGGGCAGGGACGCGATCCCGCCATGACCGGCAGCCTTGGTGCG
The DNA here is from genome assembly GCA_023375905.1 of Nycticorax nycticorax. Lineage (NCBI taxonomy): Eukaryota > Metazoa > Chordata > Aves > Pelecaniformes > Ardeidae > Nycticorax > Nycticorax nycticorax. The sequence continues at coordinate 7,323,149 of JAKFQP010000061.1, read as the reverse complement.
GCGAAACGCAGCGCCTCAGCAGCGCCGCCCCCCCCCGGTGGCAGGGGGTGAGCCCGCTCGCCGGGGGAGGCGCGGCTCTTCCCCGGTGACGCTGGGTTCGCCTTTTCTTCCAGGGAAGCTCAGACGCGTGAGAGAACCGCAGACGTCTGGGGAAACCTGTTGTTTGCTTTGTTTTGTTGTGCAATTACGGCAAACTAGCTGCTTGTTAATGAACGATAATTTGTACTCCCCCGTGATCCGTGAGCCGAGCGCAGCAGCGGGTTCCTTCGGGAAAACACGCCTGGACCTCGACCTGTGTTAACTCTGCCTTGTCAAAAGAGAGGGGAGGCCCACTGGACGCTTCTCTAATTTCCCATTCCCAGTTGCTCTTCGTGTTTTGGGTGTGTCGCTATACTGCTTTTAGATGCCCAGCTGATGAACAGTCTCTCTCCTAAGGGCCTAATTAGCTCAAATAAATCGAATTTGCATATGTGCCATTCAGGATAGCAGATGGAAGTGCATAGTCAGCCTCCGCTACACAGCAGACGGCCTAAGCTCGTCTGTTTGTATCAGTGGTATATACGCCAAATGAGGTTTGGGGCTCTTACTTGTGACTGGTATAATGTACTTACACGTACTTACGTAAAAGCAGATACCAACATCTTGAAATATCACCAAAGTCCTTGAAGTGAACTCCCAATAATTTCCAGTTATTCTTACAAAGCACAGTTGCTAGCTTTACCAGTTTGATACAAGTAGGTACAAAAACATTGCTGGAGTTAAGCTCTGTTAGCTAATATTTTATAAGGAAAAGCGTTCTGAGCATCTGTGGTGTGCTCCTATCTAATTGTAGACAAAGCTGATGGTAACCAGTTCATTCTAATGATGGGGAACTCTTGAGAAACGGGTTATGTCACACCGCAAAATACTGAATACTATGGTTTCACAGATCTGTGGGCCCTAGTTATTTTATAGGATAAGGCCAAAATTACTTTTAAGAATTATTCTACCTCAAATGTACACTCTTCCTATTTGCTTTTTCTCTCATCCTACTTCCCCACCATCTGTTTAGTGCTAACATTTTAATTCACTGCTTTGGTCTGAGTAACTTCGTCTGACTTACAGAATCATTGTTTATGTAGCTGCAGCTGAATGAAAAAGAATGGTTGTAATATCTGTAAAAGAAGGAGAAGTAGAATCAAAAAAGGTCCTAAATACGCTACTACTGTTCTGCTGTCTGACAGCATGGAGAGAGAAATCTTACAAAAAGTTTTGTTTAATGATACTTAGTAATGGAAGTATCATGGATATTAAGCCCAAATGATGAGGTTGTTAATTAGTTACCTAAATAATGACAGGCTGCAACAGCAATGTGGACACCAGCCTGTGGAATTTTTAGTTTATTTCAGCTGCAGTGCAAAAAAAATTAATGAAGCAGGTACATTTATATTGCTCATAGTATATTTCTTCCTGTTAATAATGAATCATGCCTTTGGTTATAATTTTGTATATAAGCAGATGTATACTTGCATATTTCCATTCTTTTTTAAAGAATACATATTTTCAGAATAAATTTTTATGTTCTTGTGGCATCCACAAGATGGCCCTCGATCTCTTTTTCATTATCTGCAGATTTGGGCACAGGGCTTACAATCTTAGTAACAGAACAGATCTCAAGAAACAGTAAGTCAGATAAATATTTGCTGAAGAGTGATGTGGTTAGTAATTTCACAGAAGTCTCACTGACGACTTGTCTCTCATTCTGTCAAATGGTTGTCAATCCATTTTCTCAGTCATGATGGGTTGCTGTGATCCAGCTTAAAATTATTCATCCTTGACACTGGACATGTTTTTCTTTTGTTATAAATTGTACCTAGTTCAGCTTGGAGGGAGGCTTATACATAAGCAGAATTTAATTACCCATGTTCAAATTTAGTAGACATGTTTCTTCAAGAAGTGAAGTTGAATTTTAGTCACAAACATGTATGCCAAGAAAAGCAGTTTGATAGCTCATACCTGTAGTTAGACAACTCAGGCACTGTTTCACACAGCTGGAAAAGAATTTCTGCTCTGTACTGATGCTGCATTTTTTTAGAGCTATTGTTGTTACTGAAACATCTTGAAGTATTTTTTTCTACTGTACATAATAGCCTTACAAAACAGAATACGGAAGAGAGAGCAGGAGTCATGTCATCTGTGTGGGCTTGCTTTTCTACAGGAATAGCCTGCATCAGCCCTCACTGCTATACTCTTTACAGAAAACTGTTAATTTTCAAGCTGCAAGGGAGAAAGCTTTCTTACCTATGCAATAGCATCAGAAAGAGGAGAAGATGAAAGTGATGGCCCTAGTGACTCGCACTGCAGGGACAAGGTATCAAAGGAAATGGCTGCAATGTTTTTTCCTGCTTGTCCGTTGCTGTTCATTAAGCTCAGTCTCTTCCTGCTGTCCGAGGGCTGTGCGCCGATATGACAAGGAGGCCTTGAGCAATGTGCTGGAAAGACGGGTTGCCATTACAGCCTTGTTCACACACTAAGCAATGACTGAGCAAACAGGAAAGGTTCTGGTGAAAATGTCTCACTCTTAAAAGCAACCAGATGTTTATACTCCTGCCATCACCAATACACGATGCTGTCTCCCAAGTGCATGCAGGGCATGTCTGCATTCATTACAGCACTGCCATCTGTACAAGGCAACTGTATTGGGAGCCTTGCAGAAGACATAGTAGTCAAGGAGTTTGTGATCTTGAGCAAGCCATGCCTACTGGGCCTCATACTTAAGGCCCACATGTTAGCATGAATAGACGCTGCGGGAGTCACCCATGCTGGCCTGTGATGCCTGCTAGTGCATGTTCCGACACAGATAACATTGCAGCCTGTCTGGTTAAGATAAATGTTCCTGATTTTTTAACACAAAACAAAAGCCACTGCAGCACTGGAGGAAGGAGGAACCTCTCCAAGGACAGAATCTGCACAGCGTGCTGTGGGGGAAATCCACCCGGGATCCCTCTGATGCTGCACAAAAGTAGGGTGCCCTGCATCTGAAAGGGACGTAAGATTTACTCGCTATCTATATCACTCTTTTTACTCTATCTTATACAAACATCTGTTTTACTCAGCTATTTGTTGTTGGGCATTTCTTGCTGAGATGCAGAAAGATCCCTGCACCATTTCTCTCTCTTTCTCACCTCCCCGCACACCCAGGTGCAGAATAGCAACCCCTCTTTCACTTAGGGCAGTGCAGGAAAATAGCAGTCTGTGTATGTTACTCAGAGTTGACATAATAGATCAGAACTCCCACAGGAGTGCCTGAAAATTCATGTGTTCAGATCCCATTTTTCTGTAGTTTCTTGGGAATAACATACAGGGTACTTTTGCGAAGGTGGTGTACAGAAAGACTGCCCAGAGACAAGTTTTGGTACAAAAGAGATGACTTGCTGAAAAATGTTCTGCTGATCCCAGTAACCGTGCTATAAAAAAAGAAACCCACAAAGATAAACAATGCACAGCAAAAACATCGCTGGATGAAAATTCAGAAATAACAGAAGTACCGTGGGTTTCACAGAAATTTGACAAAATTGCACCATATCACAAAAAAGAGTGAAATTCTGGGTAGATGTTGAAAGCGTGATGACCAAGAAGGAGCAAACTAAAGACAAGAATCTAATGCTGTGCATGTTAGTAATACAGAAAGGAGCTCTAGCTCCATGCTCCTACAGTGGTACTAATTTGTTTGGATATGCTGGTACAAAAGTGTTGATACCGTTGCAGAAATAACCAGAGTACAATTTAGATCAGTTGAAGACAAGCAGTTTATTACTATCCCTACAGGAGACAACACAGAGCAGCAGAGTGACCATCCCTGCTGATACAAGCTCTGCCCAAATGGGGCAGTTAAAGGGTTGACGTAACCTGCAGGTTACACAACTCCTTCTTCACCAAAACTGTGTCAGATGAGCAGGATATGGTAGATAACAACAGCAATTTAAATCCTTCAGATAAGGAGGCTCTAGACAGTACATCCTTTTACAAATAATCCACTCCTTTTGTGAATAATCCCCTCCTTTGTAATTAAATCTTGCTGACTGGCAAGACCATTAGCTGCAAATGTGTCTTAACTAGGAAGGCCTGCAGAGGCCTATGAGACATTAACTATTTTGCTTCCACAATACCGGGTTCTTTTTTTCCTCCTTTCTAAAAGTAGCGGTATCAGAGAATACAGCATGAAATCATGTTAGCTAGATACTTTACGCCAACAACCCTGAAATCTGCAACATGAACAAAATGCAGGCAGGAAGCTAAGAACCAGAATACCAGTGTGTGCAACAACTGACAATAAAACACTGACATTGTAAAAATGTATGTATTGTAACTAAATCAAAGATGCTGCTTATGTTATGTAGGACCACACAGGTTTAACTGTGTCTAATGGAGAGGAAATATATGTTTATCTAGCAAAACCATGAACACGAGGATATAAAAGTTTATTGTGAAATTGTTTCTCTCTGCTATAACAACTAAACAAGAAAACGTCTTCAACAAAAGGAGGGAGGAGAAATGATACTGGTATTTAAATGAAAAAAATCAGCTGTGAAATAGGAATAGATTATAGAAATTCAAAGGAAAGACTGGAGTAGATCATTGCAGAGGCAAAGTCTGCAGTGTTTCAGAAGGACCCTGCAAGTAGATCACCTGAAAGCAATTGTGAGACCAAGACCATGAAATCCAAGGGAAACCAGCTCAGACATCAAAACAGAACTCCGGATGAATGCATGCATACAGCCATACATATATTTTTACTTTTAATTTTTTAAATTTTTATATACATAATATTGTCACTTGTTTATTTTTACTTTGGGAAAGGGAACTTCCTAGGATAATTGGGACTGTCAGTAGATAAAATTTGGAAAAATTTGAAAAGTTGAAGTTACAATAATTTGTTAGTGTCTCAGGTTACTGTCTTAGGAGGAGCTTGGCTGATTGTCCTCATGGTTTAGGTTTCCTGTGGTTAAAATATCCTCATGGTTTAGGTTTCCTGTGGTTAAAATGAAAAGCTTTTTCTGGCTTTACCAGAATCATCTTTCATCACTCCTGCCAGAGAAGCCAGCAAGAGGAGGAGTAATTCATTTCCCAGGCAGTCATGTTAATGCCAGACCTGCTTCTCAATTCTACAGCGCAATCAGCAAGGCATGCATTTTAACGGGATCAGAGTAGAAAAAAGTAATCCATGAGGGGCCCCTAATTTACCCAGTACATGTTTTGTTGTTAATTTCAGCACCTCAAGGTTGCAATCTAGTTCTATTTTCTAAATTCTTTTCTGGTTTTGATCTTGTAATTGGGGCTAACTGCTAAGCAGGCTCGTGAAAGAACTCTGTCCCAAGATGGCCTTAATCTGACACGTTTTGTTCATATTAAACTAATTTTAAACTCACCTGAAAAAAATACCTATCAAAAGTATGACAATTTGTGTAAATTCACAATGCGAATTTCAATTTTTGGCAGACTGTAGGGTCAGTCCCTCCTTTCTGAGAATTGAGTCAACTGGCAGCTTCTGCCCACCTCAGTGCCCAGACGTCACTGCTGCAGCCCAGGCTCCTCAGCAGCTTCTGGAGCTTCTCGCTGCTCAGTGCCTGCATCCAGCTAAATGCATCAGACCCGACCTCAACCACCATTTGCATCCAGGATGAAATACAAAGAGGCACCATGAAAAAGCATGGCAAAAAAGTGTTAATTCATAGAATCATAATATCATTAGGGTTGGAAAAGACCTCCAAGATCATCAAGTCCAACCATCAACCCAATACCACCATGCCTACTAAACCATGTCCCAAAGTGCCATGTCTACACGTTTTTTGAACACCTCCAGGGATGGTGACTCCACCACCTCTCTGGGAAGCCCTTTCCAATGCTTGACCAGTCTTTCAGTGAAAAAATTCATAGAATCATAGAATCGCTTTGGTTGGAAAAGACCTTTAAGATCATCAAGTCCAACCTTTAACCTAACCCTGCCATCCCACCACTAAACCATGTCCCTAAGCACCTCATTTACCCTTCTTTTAAAAACCTCCAGGGATGGGGACTCGACCACCTCCCTGGGCAGCCCATTCCAGAGCCTGACAACCCTTTCCGTGAAGAATTTTTTCCTAATGTCTAGCCTAAGCCTGCCCTGGCACAACTTGAGACCATTCCCCCTTGTCCTATCGTCCATTACCAGGGAGAAGAGGCCGACCCCCACCTCGCTACAGCCTCCTGTCAGGCAATTGTGGAGGGTGATAAGGTCTCCCCTCAGCCTCCTCTTCTCCAGGCTAAATAACCCCAGTTCCCTCAGCCACTCCTTGTAAGGCTTGTGCTCCAGATCCCTCACCAGCTTTGTGGCTTTCCTCTGGACACGTTCCAGCAATGCAACATCTTTCTTGTAGTGAGGGGCCCAAAACTGGGGCACAGTATTCAAGGTGCAGGCTCACCAATGCCAAGTACAGTGGCACAATCACTTCCCTACTCCTGCCGGCCACGCTATTTGATACAAGCCAGGATGCCATTGGCCTACTTGGCCACCTGGGGACACTGCTGGCTCATATTCAGCCACCTTTCAAACAGCACCCCCAGGTCCTTTTCCACTGGGCAGCTTTCCAGCCACTCTTCCCCAAGCCTATAGTGTTGCATGGGGTTGTTGTGACCCAAATGCAGGACCCGGCACTTGGCCTTGTTGAATCTCATACAATTGGCCTCATCCCATCAATCTAGCTTGTCCAGGGCCCTCTGTAGAGCCTCCCTACCCTCAAGCAGACCAACTCCTGCCCAACTTGATGTCATCTGCAAATTTACTCGATCCCCTCTTCCAGGTCACTGATAAGGATATTAAATAGAACTGGCCCCAGAACTGAGCCCTGGGGAACACCACTTGTGACCAGCCACCAACTGGATTTAACTCCGTTCACCACAACTCTCTGGGCTCACCCGTCCAGACAGTTTTTTACCCAGCAAAGAGTATGCCCCTCCAAGCCATGAACCACCAGCTTCTCTAGAATTCTGTAGGAGTCAGTGTGAAAAGCTTTACTAAAATCCAGGTAGATAACATCCATGGCCTTTCCCGCATCCACTAGGTGGGTCACTTGTTATAGAAGGAGATCAGGTTGGTCAAGCAGGACCTGCCTTCATGAACCCATGCTGGCTGGGCCTGATGCCCTGCACATGCCTGGTGAGCACACTAAAGATAAACTGCCCCATAATCTTCCCCGGTACTGAGGTCAGGCTGACAGGCCTGTAGTTCCCCGGATTCTCCTTCCAGTCCTTCTTGTAGATGGACATTGCACTGGCAAGCCTCCAGTCATCTGAGACCTCCCCTGTCAACCAAGACTGCTGATAAATGATGGAGAGTGCCTTGGCAAGCTTCTCCGCCAGCTCCCTCAGTACTCTCGGGTGAATCCCACCAGCTCCATAGACTTGTGAGTGTCCAGGTGGCATAGCAGGTCACTAACTCCTTTATCCTGGATTATGGGGAGTTTATTCTACTCTTCATCCTGTCTTCCTGCTCAAGGGGCTGAATACCCTGGGGGTAACTGGTCTGACTATTGTAGACTGAGGCAAAGAAGGCATTAAGTACCTCAGACTTTTCCTCATCCTTCGTGGTAATGTTCTCCCCCCCCTCCCCCCGCACCCAATAGAGGATGGAGATTCTCCTTGGCTCTCTTTTGTTGTTAATGTATTTGTAAAAAACAGTTTTTGTTATCTCTTACAACAGTGGCCAGATTGAGTTCTAGTTGGGCTTTTGCCTTTCTGATTTTCTCTCTGCATGACCTAACAAGATCCCTGTACTCTTCTTGAGTTGCCTGCCCCTCCTTCCAAAAGTGGTAAGCTCTCCTTCTTTTCCTGAGTCCCAGCAAAAGCTCACTGTTCAGCCAGGCCAGTCATCTTCCCTGCCAGTTGGTCTTACGGCACATGGGGACAGCCTGCTCCTGCACCTTTAAGACTTCCTTCTTGAAGAATGCCCAGCCTTCCTGGACACCCTTGCCCTTCAGGACTGTCTCCCAAGGGACTCTGTCAACCAGTGTCCTGAACAGGCCAAAGTCTGACCCCTGTCCTTACTTCGCCAAGAATCGAAAACTCTGTCATTTCATGGTCACTAAGCTCAAGACAGCGTCCGACCACAACACTTCCAACCAGTCCTCCTCTGTTTGTAAACAGCAGGTCAAGCCGGGCACCTCCCCTGGTAGGCTGCTTACCAGCAGTGTCAGGAAGTTATCTTCCACACACTGCAGGAAACCTCCTAGACTGTTTTCTCTCTGCTGTATTTCCAGCTGACGTCTGGTAAGTTGAAGTCCCCCACGAGAACAAAGGCTCGCAATTGTGAGACTTCTGCCAGCCACTTGTAGAATGCTTTGTCTACCTCTTCATCCTGGTTGGGTGGTCTATAACAGACTTCCAGCAGAATATCTGCCTTGTTGACCTTCCCCCTCATCCTCACCCATAAGCACTCAACCTCATCATCACAATCATTGAGCTCTATGCAATCAAAACACTCCCTAACATACAGAGCCACCCCACCGCCTCTCCTTCCTTGCCTATCCCTTCTGAAGAGCTTATAGCCATCGGTTGCAGCACTCCAGTCATGGGAGGCATCCCACCATGTTTCTGTGATGACAACTAAGCCATAGCCATCCTGCTGCACAATGGCTTCCAGCTCCTCCTGTTGCCCATGCTGTGTGCATTGGTGGAGATGCACTTGAGCTGAGCTATCAATTTCACCCCCAACATTGGCATGCCAACCCTAGGCTCCTCTCTAGTGAGCCTGGTTATATCTCTTTTGCCTTCAAACCTAGTTTAAAGCCCTCTCAAGCTTTATCATTGAATAGCTTAAATAATTATTCAAGATTATGTTATTTGTAATTGACCTCTTAAACCCTCCCAACAGAGTACAGAACAAAATACAATGCTGGAAGTCAAGGGACCAGGGCTGGAGTAGGTCCCCCAGCCAGGAACGAAGGCTAGCCAGGGCATCAGAGACAGACAGCAACAGGAAACACTGGCACCATCAACCCTCAAAAATATTTTCTGTTTCTGAAAAGCCATTGAAGAGCTGGGTCCATTCTTTGTGAGGCTGCTTTAAGACCAACAGTGAGGGTGGAGGGAGGCAAAGGCCACAACAGAGGTGTGAAAAAGAAGCTCCACTGGCAATTCCTGGGTTGAGTTTTGCCCACAGGAGAAGGAGAGAAGAAGAACATAGCCTTCTTCAACTGCAGTGCTTTCACCCAGAGGCACTGAAAAAATCCACCCATTACTTAGATTCTACACTCACATGGATAAAAAATATTCCTCAAGGTATTTTGTCTATGTGGGTGAGGAGGTGTGAGCCAGGTCATATGGAGAGGAGCAGGAAACTGGGGAGAGGCCAGCGGGATTTGTCAGACACTACAGCTACTCTGTGCATCTTGGGAATTATCTTTCTCTCATTCTTTCATTTAGGATGAATGTCCTAATCTGTAGCTGAGGAAACTTAGAAGAAGGAATTTTAAAGCCTTTTAGTAAATATATGTGACAGCAGGCAGTGTGTTTTTTGTTTCCCACAACAAGGGCATAGGCTTTATCAGGAATATGACAGAAAAGGTCAGAGGAGTCTTGACTGTACAATACAGGAGGCATAGAGATGATTAATGTAGAGAAAATAATTATCAATCTCTAATCATTTTACTGCTGCTGACTGCGTCCAAGCTCCTGAGGGCAGCCAATCTCAGAAGCAATATGAAGCCAGCAGCAAGGGTAGGGCAGTGTGCCTGACACTTGTATTATTTCAGCTCAGCAGCAACTCCCTACAGAGGTGAAATGGCAAGCTTCCGACATTAAAATATTTTTGAATAAGGCACAGAAGGCATTCTTTGAATAAATAATATTTTTAAAGGCACAGAAGGCATTGGGCACTTGACGTTCTGGTTAGAATGGCACCTGCTGCCTTAATCCACCACAACACCATAACTGTGGTATATGATCTGACTGGAGGAAAACAGCTGCTAACCAACAATATTCCTTGAGTTTGTAACTTACAGATGAGCTCTACCCTCCCCACCACCTCCTTCTCCAATGTTTCCTCTGCTTCTGCCACCCCACAGGGAGGGCACTCTGTCTCAGTATGTGGGAGTTTGACAAGAGGAAAGCAGGTAAAAGCATTCTTTTGTTAATGATGCACCATAGCATCTCGGGAAGCAGTTTTCACTTGCTGCAATCATAAAGGACCAAGTATTGTTGCCACAAGACACTTGAAAGATTTCAGATGAAATCTATCTGAAGTAGGTGGAGGGCACATGTTTTACTGAGGTCTCTGCTCTTTATGGATCTGGTCCCTTCAACTTCTGTGATTTTCCAAGGCATCTGGCACCTTTGGAGGGTATGCCCAAAGACAGATAGGGACATTCTAGATAAAGGAAGATAACTCTCCTGAGCAAGTCAGGGTAAGAACAATTGCTGCTTTTCGTTCCAGTGAATTCTGCCAAATGTGTTTCATCCCTCCAACTACACCACTCTTGCTTATCCTTGCATTTCCCAAGCCTGCTCTTTGCACATAGAAATCCAAAACCCTGACCTGTTTGCAAGGTGCACCCTGGTCTGCTTTTGCCTCTGCCTTGTAAAAGAGTGGGAAAAGGGCAACCATTACCAGGCTGTACTCTGGTGACCACAGCAAGCCCTGAGGGAGTTCTGTGCAGACCCACAGGGAGCTGTGGGATCGAAGGGCAACCTGTGCTCAACCACCCTCACAGTAAAAGAATGCGTTTTTGTGTTGAGAGGCAATTTCCTGTATTTCAATGTGTGTTGATGTCCTCTTGTTCTTTCACTGGGCATCACTGAGATGAGTCTGTTTCCATCTTCTTTACTTCTCCCCACTGGGTATTTTTATACATGGATAAGCTTCCCCTGAGCTTTCTGTCCTCCAGGCTGAACAGTCCCAGCTCTCTCAGCCTCTCCGTGTATAAGAGATGCTACAGTGCCTTCATCATCATCTTTCACTGGACTCACTCCAGGATGTACATATCTGGAGAGCACAGAACTGACCTAGCACTCAGATGTGTCTCACCAGTGCTGAGCAGAGGGGAAGGATCATCTGCCTTGACCTGCTGGCAATACTCTGCTTAATGCAGCCCAGGATGCCGTTGGCCTCCTTTGCCACAAGGGCACATTGTTGGCTCATGTTCAACTTGTTGTCCACCAAGACCTTCTCTGCAGAGCTGCTTTCCAGCCAATCAGCCTCCAGGTGTACTACTGCCTGGGGTTATACTTCCTGAGATGCAGGACCATTTCTTCAGCCTGTCTGGGTCCCTCTGAATGGCAGTGTGACCATCTGGTCTAGGCACTCCTCCCAGTTCTGGGTTGTCTGCAGAAATGACAAGGGTGAACTCTCCCATCATCCAGGTCACTCGTGAAGATGTTAAACAGTATTGGCCCCAGTATTGACTCTGGGGTACACCACTAGTGGCTTGTCTCCAAGCAGACTTTGTGCCACTGCTTGCAATTTCCTAGGCCCAGACATTCAGCCAGTTTTCAGTCCACCCCACTGTCCAATTTTCTAGCCCACACTTGATCAGTTTGTCTACAAGGATGTTTTGGGAGACAGTGTCAAAAGCCTTACTAAAGTTGAGGTGAACAACATCCACTGTTGGATCCACTCTCCCCTCAGACACCAAGGAAGTCACCTCACTGTAGAAGGCTATTACATTGGTTAAGCATGACTGTCCCCTTCATAAAGCATGGTGACTGCTCCTGATCACCTTCTTCTCCTTCATGTGTTTGGAAATGGTTTCCAGGTTTAGTTGTTCCATCACCTTCTGAGGGACTGAGGTAAGGCTGACCAGCCTGTAATTCCTCAGATCTTTTTTCTTGCCTTTCTTGATGAAAGGAGTGACATTTGTTCTCTTCCAGTCTTCAGGAACCTCTCCCAGTCATCACTACCATTCAAAGAGTGGTCCTGCAATGACATCACCCAGCTCCCTCAGCACTTGTCCCCATGGACTTAGGTACATCCAGTTTGCTTAAGCGCTAATGTAGTACTTATCTATTGAGAGTAAGCCTTCTTTGCTCCAGACTTTCCCTAGGGTCTCAGGGACCTGGGATTCCTGAAAGCTGGTCTTACCAGTAAAGACCAAGGAGGGAAGGCATTGCATACCTTGGCCCTTTCTGTGTCATTTGTCACCAGGTTCCCTGCACCGTTCAGTAGCAGGCCCATGTTTTCCCTAGTCTTCCTTTGACCCTTGATCAGATCCCTGACTACACAGGGTCCCTGGAGCGTGGCTGCTCCAAAGAAACACTCCTGCCCTGTGTTGGGGCACGGAAGCCCTCCACACAGTGCGACAGGAAGAGACCATGCTGCTCTGATGGGTGTCAAACCCAGCAGGACCCTTTGAGGCAAATCGGACTATTTCAGGTCTGTCCTTTCATTGCTGGAAATCATTGTAGCTCCTACAAAAACCACTATTAAGACAGGCCCATTTTCTCTTAGTGACTCATACCTTCTCTTCTCTGGGTTGCCCCTTCTGCTCTTCCCCGTACAGTGCCTCAGCAAACTATGTGACATCTTCCAGCACTTTGAGCAAGGCTTGTTTCTGAAATCAGTGACTCCAGCATCAGGTCGACTTCTGTGTTAAGTCTCCTGACCTGCCCTGTGGGAGTCCCAAGGGGCTGCAATTCCCAGCAGGGAGCTAGGGCTGCTGCAGGAACATCCAGGCTTCCCGTGGGAGCCCCTGCCTCAGCCACACTAGCTCCTGTACATGTGCAGATCTCATGCACGCAGTGCAGTATGCTGTAGGGGACCCTGAGTGAACCAAGCTGATTTCACAACTGGAAGCTGTAGAGATACATCAGTACTATGTTGTGCATTATCATCATCAGGAGCATCTTCAGTTTTAAACCCAGTCACCTAAAAAGTTAGAATTCATTTTGAGTACTTCATTCCCTGAAGCCGCACTGCAGTTTTCATCCATTTTTCCAATTCTATTTTAGCAAACCTTAAAATGTGTTTGAAAGGTTTTCAGGTTAATCCATATTTTAAAAATGTCAAAGGCCTTTAGTTTGTTTTGGTGCTGCAGAAAAAATACATTATAACATGGCCAAAAACTAGTACAGGGTAGTCGGTATGTTTTGTAACAGCTTCTCCTTTAGCAAAGTTTATGTGCAGTGCCTATGCTCCAGCACTTGGTGGTGCCTTCTGCTAAAATAATGTCTCTGGCTTGCTACAGCACAGTTAAAATGTATGGTGCCAGCAGTAGCTCTCAGTAAAGTGAAGATCATCAACGTTGTAAGGGAATCCCCTCTGTTCCTATCAAGTGAGCAGTCCCTGAGGTCAGCTACATCTGGCCTCTGGTCTCCGCACTGGATTGTCAGTGATAACTCTTTTCCCTTAACTGCATGTTTTAGGACAGTTTAGGACACTAGACTAGGGGCATGGTTTAGTGGTGGAATGGCATTGTTAGGTTAATGGTTGGACTTGATGATCTTAAAGGTCTTTTCCAACCTGAATGATTCTATGATTCTATGTGCTGAGGATGTTTCCCTCTGTGATCACCAGGGAAGGCATGGGCCTTCTCAAGACGCTGCTCTTTCTTTCAGAAAGCACTGACAGCAATACTTCTGCCTGGCCTGTGGCAGTTTCATCCAAGACTAATGACTTGAGGGAAGCTTGCTTGGCATCTGTCTCCCTTAAAAGTGCTCAGCACATATTTGGCATGTTTTTCTTCATGGGTCATCTCCCCCTTATGCAGTTTCCCTGTTCTGTGCCTTCCTTTGCTGTATAAGAGGCCATCTAGTGCAGACTGCAGTGATACACATCTGAATGGACACCCACCTGCTACAGCAGCATGCTCACATCTGTGTATTAATGCTGTGCCACAAGTCATGCCCCTCTCTAGGTAAGAAACATACAAGGAGGATAAACACTGCAGGAGATTAAATTCTGGCACATTGTCTTTAGATGGCCAGAAGCTCAGTGCAGGGCATTTCTGTTTGTATAGTGTCTGCACAATTAAGTAATGGGAACTGTGCAGGACAAATATGCACTTCGTGAGTAGCTTTTACATCAATCCGGTAGCTCAAAACCACCTTAAGATTAGTGTAAGCTATCTTTTGAAGCTCCTGCCTACTGCGAATGAGCATGGAGTGGCTGCAGTGCAAATGGCAATTGAATCTCTTGTATCTTCCTTTTCTTGTGTCCTTACACTTTGCAGATTCTTGCAGAGTTTGTTGAACCTGTGGAATATGGGAAGGGCATGTTGTTGTAATGAAAAATGGTTAGCTCAGAAAGAGGAAAATCTGCCCTGCCAGCAGTAGAGTGTCACAGAGGACAGAGAAAGTGAGATTTACCATTAGCATAGTCCCGTGTAGCACATGGGCTGGGGCATGTATCACATATCCTCACTGCCATATAAAATGTAAGTTTCTCTCTCTCCCTGTGCTCAGAGAGAAACAGAGACAGTAAAAACACTCTGCACCCTAGTATACAAAGGAAGCGATCCAGTCTAGATGTACATGGGGAAAAGAAAGCCTGTAGCACCATCACTCTGGACCCTAGTATTTAGCGCTTCTGTTTCCCAGGAGCTCTCCACAGTGCAGCACCCAGCTCCAGGACAGGTGGGATGACTGTACAAACTGAATTCTGTCCCCATTAAGTGCTGCATCCCACAATGACTACACATTTTTGCAAAGCAATTCCTTCATTAATGAGCTCCAAGTTAAAGGTTTTCCCCCACCCCCTGGGCTTGTCTGCTGCTCCTTTCCAGAGCTCCACAGTATCTATCCTGCAGCCCAGTTGTCTGAGAGGTGTGCGGTCCTGTCCTCAAAGCCTGTGAAGGCTCCCACTGCGCACTTGTGAATTTATTGTCATTAGCTAGCTCTATGACACAAGCTGCTGCCCCCTCACTTTGCTCAGTGCTGCTCTTAAGACTGATATAATGAGGTACTTGTTCAAGAGAAGCACAATCCAAGGGAAGAGTTAGATAATTAGGCAGAGGTGGAACTTCCTTCCAACCACAAATCAACTGAAAATGAGTAACTTTTAAAGATCTATCTTCACCTGCACTAGTGATTTAAACAAGCTAGGAATCATTCCTTCTGCTTCTCTGAAAAGTCAAATTCCTTTTCATTTTTGTTCTACTACAGATTAATGGTCCTTCTACTTCACACATACCAGGTATATTTTCTTTGAGAGATGATCAGTTTGTAGATATCTACTTAAACCCTAGGTAATTTTCTCCATTTGTATTTTGCTCTGGTCTGCTAAAAGATCTTACCTCTGTTCCTGATCTTTGGCCTCTATCCTTAGACATCATGCCCACACCAATGCTCTTATACTTTTTAAAAATAGACTCATATTTATATTCCAGATGAACTTCTAATGCCTTTAAATGCTACCCTGAGCATGATTTTGAATCCATGTTCTTCCTGATGCACTCTAATCTTTGAAAGTCAGAGTGACATCCTCGTTTACCAGTCTATTGAAAAAGTCTGTTTTCAAACTCGCAAAAGATCTAAGTCATCACTATCAGCAAGGAAAGGTTCAAAAAGAAAACAGGAAGACTTTGTTGCAAGGTAAAACCATAAATACACAGAAACCCTTTGTTGTTTCAGGCTTAAGATCAGAAAAACAGTTCTACCATCAAGGCTATAACCCTGGTCTGAAGTCCACTGAAAATAACAAAAATCTTCCCGTTACTTTGGTTGATGTGTAGTAAAGCAGAAATAAAAAGGAATTTGCCTTTTCAGAGAAAGAGAAGGAATGTGCTTCTTCAGCACTTCCTAGAAGTCTGATTACTTTCCCAATTAGGGCCTTGAGAGTTACGTAACCTAATCTGAAAAGGTAAACAACTCAAGGTTTTGTTTCAAGTAATGGAGTCCAATATATTTAAAAAAAAGA
Source organism: Nycticorax nycticorax (assembly GCA_023375905.1). Taxonomy (NCBI): domain Eukaryota; kingdom Metazoa; phylum Chordata; class Aves; order Pelecaniformes; family Ardeidae; genus Nycticorax; species Nycticorax nycticorax. The sequence continues at coordinate 7,307,287 of JAKFQP010000061.1, read as the reverse complement.
TAATTAAAATTCTTTTGGGGCAAACCCCCCACCGTTAACTTGCTGAGAAGCCTTCTCAGGTGAGCAGTGTCCTTCTCAGTACTTCACTTAGGCTGAAGAACTCATCCGGGTGATGAAACAGCCAGGTTTGTGCTACTCAGCAGAGGACAGCTCGCAGTCAAGAGCTCACAAACAAGTTAGTTTAACTGCACATACATTTCCCACAGTCATCAACCAGATTAAAAATCGGTGTTCATAGCAGACTTTAACTTGTGAATTCTGGAGGAGAAAAACCTCTTTTTGATAACCACTTCATACCCCCATGGCCGCCCAGCATGGCTCAGCCTGGACTGCAACATCTCCCAGTGCATTTCCAAGGGCATCACTGATGAATTCAATAGAGCCGTACTTGGTGAGGGGTTTTGTCATGGGTGTGATGGAATAGAGACCCAGAAAGCTTGGCTTGAAGGATATAAAACACGTGTGCAATGGAAATAACTTTCAGCCTTTAGCAAAAGTGGCTGAATTTAATATAACAATTGTCAAACAAAAGACCCTGTGATACATTTAATGGTAAAATGAAAGACAGGAATGTTATGCACCTGTTAGTCTGGAAAGGTCAGAAGTGGATTGTCTTAATGTTCTTCTGCAGTTTTCTTTTTTATTACATGAGTATATCCCTGGTTGCTCTATGGCTAAGAAAAGGTCAGGAGCAAGGTCTGACTCCCAGACCTTCCCATACAAAAGATGATATTTTATAATTTGAGGTATAAGAGTAATTATTGGTAGAAGTATTTGAACTGGTATTCCTAAGTAAGTATGTCCTCTGCACAGGTAATGTAACTCTTCATGAGACAATACCAAAATGCAGACTTTCTTGAGCAAAGGAACATGTCTTTGGAGAAAAAAAATTGCAGACCCTTTTAGGAGGTTGGAAAAGTCATCAAAAACCAGCTATGACAGGCAGTCCAGAATGGTCACAAGGCCTCAAAGGGGCAGGAGACTTGCTTAAAACCAATGTGAAAACCTGATCCCCTCAGTTAAATGGGTTTGTGTAGCAGCAGGTTTCCTGAGTCTCCCTCAGACTGGGGTCTGGCCAGTTCCCTGAGGCCACCATGCACCCACATGGCCAAGGTGTTGCCTGTGCAGGCCCAAAGGACACGGAATGCAGCACTGTATTTCTGTTGTGGTCTTCTGAGACCAAGAAATCAGCTGGTGGGAAACAGGAGGGTTTAACACTTTGTTCATAAGGAAAATTTGTCCATAAGCAACCGCTGGTACACTGGCACAAGTGATACAATGCTGAGTCAAGAGGCTGGGAGGCTGTGGAGAGGCCACAAATTATCAGTTCTGCATAGGGATTAAACGATTTCCCCAAATTCTTGGAGTTGTTTATCTACTCCCCTTTAAAAAGACTGTAGATTTTTATAATAAAACCTGTGAGAAAAATGTGAAAGCTGAAGCAGAGAAGGGTCTCAGTCCTTTCTTAGTTAACCTGTGTAAGAGGAAAGGTGAATTACTGTGTCACATGATCAGCTTTTCAGGGGGCCAGAATTGTTCTGGCTAAACTATCCCATGGGGTGCTACCCGCACCCACCAGCAGCAAGGGGTGGCTCTGGACATAACCAAGTGGCAGGGACAGGACCTGGTCCTACATGAAAATCCAAGCTCTCAGAGTGATGAAGAACAGCTATACCACGTTAAAAAAAAAGATAAATTTAGTCATTTGCATCCTGATTGTAAAGTCCAGTTAGAAAGATGCTTACAAATAATTTGAGAGCTGTGGGTTGATTGATTGGCAATGGAAAGTAAACAAGAAAAATCTTAAAGGCACCGCATCCCAGAGCAGAAGATCCCAGAAGTACTCAAAGAGTATTCCTGCTCAGTCCTTTCCCTCAAAGGAGACAAATGTGAGAAACTGGAAAATATTTATAAGAATGTTGCATACCCTATGTATGTTAGATCAGGGTTGTTAGAAAAACAGACAAGAAAGACAAATGACAACCACATTCAGTTTAAATCTGCATCAACAGGTGAGCCTTTACTGACTTAAATGTCTGCTCATACTGCAGGGAGACAGAGAGGGAGGGAGACAGAGAGGGAGGGAAGGAGGGAGGAAGGAAGGAAGGAAGGAAGGAAGGAAGGAAGAGAAAGTGAGAAACAGAGAAAGATGACAGAAAGAATGAAGGAAAGGAAGAAAAAGGAAAAGAGAAGGAAAGAGATAAAGAAGGAAAGAGAGAGAGAAAGGAAGAAGGAAAGAAAGAAAGAAAGAAAGAAAGAAAGAAAGAAGGAAAGAGAGAACATTGCAAAAAGCTTGGATTAAGAAAGGAAGAATCTTGTGTGACAGAAAGAGGGTGACCAACACATGTAGGCAATTTGACAGATGTGAAACCTACACAGAAAGGGCAAAGCATTGGCTTCTTACAGTTTGGATTTCAATGGGGAACAGAGGCCTGAAACATACTTTAAAAATATCAGCCCCCTTTTAAGAGCCTTGGGCTGCATGAACAGAAGGAAGGTCTACCAAAATCAGAAAGCATTTAGTTTAATTCTTTGTACTCAGCCCGACTCACACAGGATGTGCATAGCCTGGGTTCACAGACAGGCTGGCAGATGCAGAACGGGCTCTGGGAGGGGGCTGTTGGGCTGTGAAAGCAGCAGCCCACCCTCAGGGGCACCAGCTGGCCAGCAAGTCACAGCCTGTGACCCAGGGCTGGGGAAGACACAGCCATAGCCACAGGACGTTGGGCAGAATTCAACAAGCTTTAGTGCTATTTCCACACTTAGACAGACTGAAGCCCTGTCCTGAGACAGATTTAGACATCCTCTAGCTAATCCTTGATGCCAACTAGAATACAGAGACGCCCTGTCCTGGGAAACTGTAACCTGGGGCTTCATTCTGGGTCAGGGAGTTGCTGTTTCTCTAACAAGTGTCAGCAGGAACGTGCTTCTAGTGGCATCAGCTAGAGCTCTGCTTTGACATGGAAAAAATTACTATACAAACACTTATCTTTTGCAGCTTGTAGCCAGAGGAAAATATACTCAGCTGACAAGTAAACAGTTCATTCTTTTTCTTTTCATAAGTATTTAGCGGAGAGAGAAAGCACTGTGTATACGCAACACGATCTGTCAGTCTTGAGAAATGCTATTGTTCTCACAAACACAAGAGTGTTTAGAGAACGGTGTTTGTATTCTTACACCTTTTGTCCACACGTGATATTTCCTGCTTTTGCAATGTAACAGCAGTATGAGGAAGTATTGAGAGCACTGCAAGAAAAGTTGTCTCCTCACATTACCACAAAATGCTTGTGAATTTCTATGCTAAAAAGGTGAGAAGGCAAAAAGTGGATCAACTTGAAAACTGTGATGACAGAACAAGTTATTTTCCCACAGAAAATGTTACTGGTAATTTATAAAGAGCGTGTATTGAAATGACAGATACATGGCTACCCTCTTCCTTCTCACCCCCTCCTCCCTCGTCATCCAGCAAACAGCTAAGGCAGCGTCCCAGGACTCAACCAGGACCTCAGAGATGGGTCACGCACAGCACCACGCTTCACGGAGATACTTCTTTAGTTTCCTTGTTTCCAGATTCTCTTATTCCCCTACTCATTACCAATGCAGGAAGTGGGAGAGGAGAAGTCAGTACTGCAGCAATAAAAATACATCAAATATCAACTAGCTGCTGATCATGGTATAAAGCTGGTAACCAGAAAGGTACTTGAAGCAAAAGACTGGCAAGTGCCTTTAGCAAAGACCATGCTAGTTATCTGAGAGGAATGCTAAAAATGATGAAAACTTGTTGGATGGCATGTGTGGGAAGGAGCTCTTCCCTCTTAGAATGCAGCACTGCACAACAGGATTGCACACCCTGCCTGGGGAGCCGGGGCTCTGGCACACAGGAGAATTGTAAGAGCACCCTCTGAAGGGCAGCTTATATTAATACAGCAAAGCCCACAAAAAGAGGTTTCTCCTGTGCTTTTTTCCCTCACGTTATTTTGATGTGCAGCCACATACACAACTATTCCGTTTAAAACTGAAACAGATGATCTCGTTTATGTTACCTGTGCAAGTTTTAAGAGTGTGAGTTTTTCTTCATGTTGCTTGTAAAACTGTAACCCTTGCATTTCCAGGGTTTGTTTCCTCAACCAGCTTGATGCTTTTGCTTCATGTTAGAAGGAATCACTGGGCCCTTTGAAATGTTTTCTCCCTTAGGGGGAAGAAAGTGTTTACCCAAAACATACGTTTTTATAGATTTCTAATCTTAACAAGGGTACTCCTCAGTACATTTATTTTTTTTTGCTGCCTCCAAGTATATCAGCAGACCTTATGAGCTGGAAACAGAGGCATGTGCTCCAAGAGCATGAGGGCCCTGCCTCTGCCTCAGCTGGCCCCTGGGGAGGACAGGGAGCAAAGCCACCTACATACCGGTTCAACGCAGAGGAAACAGAAGCAACCTAGGTTTTCTCCTTTTCATGCAAAAACGTCTATACTGTTTGAAAACAATGAATCAACTAACTCACCTGATAATATTACAATGTTGTCCCTGAAAATACGGATTTTAAAATGTCATTGAGCTGTGGTGTGCTGGGCATTACTCAGTGCTCATGTCGAAGTCATTCATAGCTTAACAGGCAGAGCCAGCTGCATACAGAAGGCAGGAGAAACACCACCAGTGCCACTACTTCTTGTCAGTATCAGTAATGTGCTCTTACTTGGAAATACTGTTATCATTTCCTGACACCCCAGTCTCTAACAGGATGTAGCAGGAAGAGGAGACATCCTAAGATGTTCCTTACAAGTTATCACATCACGGGGTTTGGAAAGCCCTTAGTTTCAGGCCAGGTAGAAAACAGATGGAGTACTTATTCTCTCAAAAGGCAAATTAGACATATAACTGAAAAAAGTAAGTAATTCAGGTACTTCTGCCAGGTAATGTGTTTACTTTGTTTTGTACACTTGGTGATTTGAATGGAATGATGCCCAGAATGTGCCATAGATGCAGTGGATTTATGCATTTATATGAATAATGTGATCATCTGCAGTTGCAGATCAGTTAGTTAGTATAACAAGAGAACCCTTGTGGTTCGAGGGCACAAGTCAGATTGCTGAATAAGGTGATTTATAATAGGTGCTCCAAAAATATCCATTCCGGTATGTCCCTTTGAGATATCTGACGCATTTCTTGGTCAGAGTTGAAACACTCATCTGATCCAATACAGTACTTTCTGTGGCCCTAGATTTTTATTCATGCTGCCAGACAATTGCATTTTTGGTATTCGTTGAAAAAAATCAATCATAATGTAAGGCTACTCCATAAAATCCCATCCTTCACATATCATCTTGAGAAGATCTTTTGTCTCAGATAATACAGCATTTGGCAAATAAAGTAATATTGGAAATGCATTTTTTTTTATTTATACCTCACATTCATCTTAACAAGAATTGTTAAATTATCTGAAGTTTTCTTTATCTGAGCTATGGCTCAGATATGGTTAGATTAGGGCTTGCAGAACATTCAGGGTTTTTTTTAATCCAGTCTGATTTACAAACATAATATTAGCATTTCTCAATTCTTGTCTTCTTTTAACAGTCAGCTGGGTTGGGGTTTTTTTAATTTATTTAGACAAAAAAAAATTTTTAAATATTTTTATTGCAAGCACAAAAGACACTTTCCTCCTGAGTTCAAGGAATAAAATCCTTTGGGTAATTTGTAACAGACCAGTTTTGACAGATGTGAAATTATAAATGAATGTAACATTTGGGGGGGAAGGAAGGGGGAGAAAGCCGTTTCTAGAAATATCTCTGTCTAAAGACATGTCTTGGCTCAGCATGGAATTTATTTTAGAAACAATAACCACTGGAAGAGTAAGTAATACAAACTTCTAATGCTGATTATGCAAACGTCACACTTTAAAAAAAAACTTTTTCCCCTGTAGAAATAGCCTCTGGAGGCCTGATGGCAAAAAGCCCTCAACTGTGTACCTTGATATACATGATTTGGACATCAGGTACAGCTTTACTTTCACTGAAGTAAAGAGCTGCTCACCTACTGTACTTGCTTGGCACCTACACAGCTGTTAATGCCAGGCAAGCTTAGCAGTACTGTAAAATATGACACTTTTGTCCCCAGGTCAAGAGTGGTGTATTTGATGAAACCTTGCTGGTCACTGGTGAACTCTGTTACTGTTTCTCAAGGAAGCAGACCTAAACCTCCTGAAAGAGGCTCAGACTTGCTTGGCTAATCATTTTGGTAGCAAATTTTAAAAGCACATCCAACTTTGCTTCACCTACATAATTCTTGCATTCTGTAGTCTTAATGCATTCCTGCATTAGACAAATTACACTTTCCCCCCCTTTTACTAGCTTTATTTGCCATTTTATTACTATCTTTTGCAGGGAGTCATTGAACTACTGTTTTTAAAAACAGTTTTTTGGAAAGATGCCTGTAAGCCCAGTAGGTCCTAGGAACTAAGTTTCTGCAGAAGCAAGATGTGAACAGTCAGCTGGGGACTGCCTGCCTTTGTCTGTGACAAGTGGTACCACTGGTGAGTTCTCCCATATTAGGCATTGCTTTCCTCATCACTCCCAGATGACTTATTAGCCTCAACAATGAGAATTATCTTCTAATGTGACATTTTGAAATTAAACTTACTCTAGATCATCAGAATATATTTGCAACTTCAATATTTGAAAGATCAGTTTGAATACAACTCAACTGAAATCAGTTCAGCCAACAAAGAGGGGTGTTCTGCTGGACCTCATACTCACCAACAATGAGGGGCTTGTTGGGAATATGAAGGTCAAAGACAGCCTTGGCTGCAGTGACCATGAGGTGGTGGAGTTCAGGCTCCTGAGGGCAGCAAGGATGGTAAGTGAGATCACAACCCTGGACTTCAGGAGAGCAGACTTTGGCCTCTTCAAAGATCCGCTTGGAAGGGTCCCATCAGATAAAGCCCTGGATGGAAGAGGGGTCCAAGAAAGCTGGGATCTATTCTAGGAGGCGATTCTAGGATCGCCTCTTCCAAGCTCAAGAGCAGTCCATCCCAACAAACAGGAAGTCAGGCAAAAATGCCAGGAGGCCTGCATGGATGAACAAGGAGCTCCTGGACAAACTTAAACAGAAAAAGGAAGCATAGAGAAGGTGCAAGCAAGGACAGGTAGCCTGGGAGGAATACAGAAACACTGTCTGAACATCTAGGGGGAAAGTTAGGAAAGCTAAAGCCCAGACGGAATTTAATCTGGCCAGGATGACAAAGACAACATGATGGGCTTCTATAAGTACATAGGTAACAAAAAGAAAACTAGAGAAAATGTGGGCCCATTGCTCACTGGGACAGGGGACCTGGTAACACAGGACATGGAAAAGCCTGAAGTACTGAATGCCTTCTTTGCCTCAGACTTTATTAGCAAGGCTGGCCTTCAGGAATCCCAGGCCCCAGAGATCAGGGGGAAAGTCTGGACCAATGAAGATGCACCCTTGGTGGAAGACAATCAGGTCAGGGAATACTTACACAAACTGGACATACATTAAGTCCATGTGCCCTGATGAGTGCTGAGGGAGCTGGCAGATGTCATTGTGAGGCCACTCTCGACAATCTTTGATCAGTCATAGTGACTGGGAGAAGTGTCTGAAGACTGAAGGCTTAGAGAGCTGGGGCAGTTTAGCCTGGAGAAGAGAAAGCTCAGGGGGATCTTATCAACGTATATATATAGCTGAAGGGAGGGTGGAAAGAAGACGCAGCCAGCCTCTTTTCAGTGGTGCCCAGTGACAGGGCAAGAGGCAATGACAAACTGAAACAGGAGGGGTCCCTATGAACATCAGGAAACTCTTTTTCACTGTGAGGGTGACGGAGCACTGTCACAGGTTGCTTGGGAAGGCTGTGGAATCTCCATCCTTGGAGATATTCAAAAGCCATCTGGACAGAGTCCTGGGCAGGACCTAGAGCAGCCAGCTCTCGGTGGCCCTGCTTGGGCATGGGCATTGGGCAAGATGACCTCCAGTAGCCCCTTCCAGCCTCAACCAGTCTGTGATTCTCTGATTCTGTGAAATACAATGCCTAGGTCTGAATCTCCTCCCAATCTATTTAAATGCTTTTGGATACAAGACCAAAATAGGACTGAGCTCTCTCATGAGATTGTGCTGCTTCCCACCCACCCTGGAAAGGCAGAAAGGACTTTTCTCAGGCTCTGTTGGTACTTTTGCTTCTCAGCTAAAACAAGAAAGTACACTGATGTGACTGGTAATAAAAAGCCAAAATGAAAATTAAAGAAAAATATTAGCACATCAATGCAGATCTAAATAATACTAGGCTGCAAATTCATATGGATTTGTGTCTCAACCAAAGCAGCTCATTCTTCCTAGTTCTGAACTGCCTGAGCCATGAAGACTAGAGCTTTCCCTGAGAAGAGGAACGCAGCAGATGCCATCATGTGTAGGTTTTTGAGGATGGTACGAGGTCTTCTGTGGTTTGCCCTCTGCAAAGTAGAATACATGTGTATATTCCCAGGGGATTTGTAGTTGCAAGTTGCACACAGGAATAAACATTCAAGTAAGAAATACTGTAGAGCTAATGAGGGTTAATGACAGAATAAAATCTCATGTTAATTTAATGGCAATTGTAAACTTTTTTTTTTTAAGAATGGTTTGAGCATTTTACAGCAGAACAACGGATTACTTTAGCACATGCATATGTTAAAAATAGTGCCAAACAAGGGGGGTGGGCTGGGGTGTTAATTGATAAGCAGTAAATAGGATGACCACCTTTTCTTGTACAGATTTGTTTAGGAAAAAACAACTCATCTGCCTTATTCTACACATACAGCTTTCAGGAGGCCAAATTTTAATTGGAATTTATGACCTAACACACTTCTGTATTTTTCCTTATTTTGCTTATTCAGATTATGATATGAGCAAGTATAAAATTCTTCCCTAGATAAGATATCAGAGAAGTCATTATGATCAGCAAGTTCTTTAGGCAGATATTTTCTTGCTCCATTAATATTCTAGCATGAAGTGACGTCAATTAAATTCCATTTTTATTTGATCTGTGTGATAAGCTATGAGATAAGGTCTCAGCAGGAAATGTGTGGTAGGAAACTAAGGAGAAAAAATAATTCCCCTTCTTCCATGCCTTTTCTGTGTCCTCCCCTCCCCAGATATAAACTACAGGTTAACTACAGAAGCAGTATCATGTTAAGCAGATAATTGTTTCCCAGGGAATCCCTTCTTTCCATAGGTAGTAAGTGTACCTACAAAAAAAAAACATTAAGAAAGTGCTGTATTTTAAATTATAAAGTACAGGGTTATTTTTTGTTGCATTTTAATAGATACTAGTGATACTTTGTGCTTACTTCACCCTAGGGCAATGCCTAAGGACAGGAGTAATAGAAATACTTATCACGCTTCCTAAACCATGTATTGTGCTCTTTGCTCAAAGATCTCAAGCTGTGATGAAGCAGAAGGGCACGCAGGCAGCATATGGGCTATTTCCTAAAATTGCCACAAAGCCTGAAGAAAGAAGGGCATGGGCCGTTCCTCCTAAGCCACCCATGCCACAGGCACATCCTCACTGCAGCTCCCATGGGGGGCAGGCAGGCAATTGCCCCAGCTCATCTTCAATGTTCCTCTGATACCTCTCACCATCCAGCCCAGCTAAATGCTCCATTGGCTGTGAACCCCTTCTTTTCTCTGAGAAATTATTTTCTCATGATTACTGAGCTGAATTTGTTTTTCTCACAGCTCTGTAAAAGATTCTCTATTTGTCTGACTAGGAGGTCTGAAGGGTGAAGTAACAAGCTTGCCTGATGCACTGGTGGTTAGAAGCACCTCTGAAACTCAATCAGTGATCGTTAGGGAGGCAGAGCTACAGGAAGATCAAACAGTTTTGGTTTTGTTGGTTTTTAAAGCCAGTGAAACAGTCTGGTTTTCCCATCAATTTCAGAATTTGAGAGCAGTCTAGGAGACTGCTAAATAAACAGGCAAGTGTGGGAGCCAGTGTCACTGCTGAAGTTTAATCATATTCACATGAGAATTCACCGGAACCTGGCGACTTGCCACCATACATCTGCTGGTTTATTTTATTTGTCTTTTTCCATATCCATGGGTTTGTCAGAGATTAGTAAAAGTTACCCAGTTCCTACTTTTTACTAGCTTTGTTCATAAAAATACCATACATGCCAATTAGAAAGAAACTCTGAAAAAACGCTTATGCCAATTTCCTTTCCTTCCTTGAGACAGTCCTGAAAACCCATCTGTTCTGGGAAGTACTCCACCTGTGAGCAGATGCCTCCCTGGCTTGTGCTTTATTCGCTGGTGTGCCTTAAACTGGAAGTTCTTTGGGCAGCCGGTCTGCTAACCACTTAGTGTGCTTCCTTTATTGGAGATGGCTGTGCTAACACTAATAGCACTACTAATACTGTCTTGTCTGTGTCAGAGAGAAGATAGGGAACATGCTGTAAAACAGCCGAATAGCCTGCTCCTCTATGCTTCTTGTAATGCGACTCTGCAGCAATCGAATCACAGCAATCATGCTCCTGTAATGACAGTGAACAGCAGTCATGACACCAGTGTTGGTAATGACAGTATCTGAGATAATTTTTTTTTTCCGTAACAGAAAGCAGCAGAAATTAATTTGGCAGTTCTTACTGAGCAGTTTATGTTTAAGTTATCCCCACAGCTTACTTAGGCAGGGTAATGGTGTAACTGCACTGCTTTGCTCAACACAGGAGGTAGCTTAGCAATTAGAAAACAGGGGAAAAAGTCACAAGGGACTAAGTCCTGTGCTTGATGAAGTGAAAGAAAAAACTCTACTGTTATCCTGGAGGAGGATAAAGCTTGTGGAATGCAACCTACAACTTCAAACCAAATTCATTAATAATAGGCATTCAGCTGTTTCTCCTCAGACCCACATGCTTTTCATACATCAGAATTATTTTCAGCAATGTGACAGGGGAAAATGTCAGGCCTTCTACTTTGATTGTAAGGTCTGAACTTTTTGGACATCAGTAGCACTTGTTACCAATCTGTATGGTTTTCCAGTGGTTTGGTTATGACTTCATCTGATGACACATTAGATCTTCTTTGTGTTTCCTACAGCACATAGGAAAAGGAACAGCCAACCAGAGATGGCAAGAGAGTCTTAACAGAGAAAATATCCAAAGTTTAAATCAAATAATTGATTAAATTTAACATTTTAAACAATGGAGCAATACTGTATCAAGGTGTGAAGGAGATTCCTGCAGGACATACCCAAAGCAGTGTATTCCACATATGGAAGTGGGTAAATAATGTAGTTATCTGTTTACTAGACAGATCAGAGGTATTACTCCAGTCATCTAATCAAATTTCCCATTAGATAAGGCAAACAATGTCACTCTGTGATAACTACATTAAATCCTTAATTACAGAGTGACACTGTAGGCAATTCAATGTAATTGCAAAACACCTTGCAGCAGCAAGACACCTCTCTGTTGACAGGAACTAAGAAGCTGTAACAGTCACTTACTTACTGTTGTATAAACCTGCTAAGGATAGTACTTGATGATTCTGACGTTTCCTCTGGGAAAAGGGAAAGGGGTAGTTGTACATCATGTTCTTGGAATGGGTTGCAAACTGCAAGGGTTATAACTGCGTTACAGATTGCAGGCCAATTGGTTTATCTTTTGAGAAGTCCTGACATGCTCCATCTGTTTCCATCATGCCACTGAGGCTCTTGCTGACCACACAGTTGCTGATAGTATAGCAGTGCTATTTGAGAAATACTTTGCTACAGCTACACACATCCTCTTCTGTACTAGTCAAGACTTGCCTGGGGAAGGTACAAGATTATGCCCCTTGTGCTACTTGCAGACATAAACTTTTTCTGCTTATCTTTTTAACAATGAAAGCTTCATGTCTTCAGAAGCAGTATCAGCTTGGGCTCAGCATCATGCTGATCTGCCCCTTTTAAGTGTTGCTGGAGTGCTGCCCACTAGAACTGGGGTTTGGGCTGTTGAGCAGCCCCTCTTGCAGCCTCTAGCCCAGGCTACCACCTGTGCTCCCCAGCAGGTACGTGCCGTTTTAAAAATACTGGGTGTATGTAGTCACAGCTTCACATGCTTCCCTGTCAGCCTTCTTGATACTGGCAAGAACAATCTTCTGAGCATACATGATGTGTGACATCCTAATTTCTCCCACACCTCATTTCTCCTGCATGCCTCTCCCCTAACTCTCTGTACGGTCCACATAAGACAAAAGTGCTGTGGGGATTTTGCATAAGCTATGCATCTCAGGGGAACACCCGCTGTTCTGCTTGTGGAGCTTCAGTGCACACCATGCAGAATTTCCCATGCAGTTTATTCCTATAATTTACCATACAAAGCTCATTCTTACACACTTGGGAACCCATGGGGGAAAAAAAAATCTCACCTCAGGCACCCAAGCACTGCAAAATGAGATGCTCTGAAAATATCCATCCGCCTCTCTCGTAAACAGCTGCACCACCATGACTAAAAGATTCACTCCCAATAACACGATGCACGGTTTCAGTGAGCTAAAGGGAGAGCTGCTCATAAGAGCAGTGCCAAGGCAGCTGGAAGTCTGCCACCCCCTATAAAGACAGGAGGTGGGACAGAAGGAGGCAGCCCTGCTGGGACTCTGTAGAGGACCAGGAGGACCAGCAGCACCTGGGAACGTCCATGCGGGCCCATGGAGCTTGCAGCCATGCATCTAATGGTCTCGCTGTCCAGGGGACTCTGCATTAGATAAAACTACAGAATCACCACTTTCATAACCCAGCTGTTGGTTCAGGGACCAATGTAGCTAATAATGTTGTGTTTTGACTTTGAACTGGATTTTTAAGGAGTGCCTTTAGAAACGCAGAAGTTCACACCTTACCACACAGAATTTAGCTTGATCACCTCAGAAGTCGTCCCTCTGGGTTCAGGTAAGCAGACTACATGAGTACTATTCTAGAAATGTTGTCTCCAAACAGATTAATACTTTCAAATTATCTAAAACTATGTCACTCTACCAGTAGAGCAGCCTCTGCTGCGAAGTTCCACCTGATAACTGGGATAATAGCCTATTGCTTTTCCAGAGGACATTAAATTATGTTTATATTGAGAACAAAAGTAGATTTTCCCTCTGCTCATTTCCCAGCTATGTTTACTTTCTGTGTTAGGAAAATGATGCTCTCCTCTCTGCCAAAGCTTTGCTCTGCCAGCAAAGCTGCTACTCTCCTTTGTGACATTCAGTACCCTGCTTATTAATATTTGACAATTGTGAGATTTATTGGAAAATGTGTTAGACAAAATATTTCAGGAACACTATGCTCTGTATCAACTAGCAAGCTTACACTATGCCAATTACACTTGCTGAGCATTTAGGAAACATAATATGGTATTGGACACTTTTGAAATTTTTATCCAAGACTGGAGGAGGGAAGAAATATAAGCTCTGAGTATCTCAAAGCTGCCTTTATTTTCATAAATATTTTCTGTTTTTCCAAGACAGGTAAGTTTCTTCTGATGGGCTATATTGCATTTTAGATACTCCCATGCACCTATGCAACACAGTGTAAAGGCCACCTCATTCAAACATGTACTCTTCATAGTCATCTTGAAGCTTATGACCCCTCAAGAAGGAATGGAGAAGAAAATCAGAGATAAGTTACAGCCCAGAGTTGTTTCCTTGGGTACCAAAAATACTGTGATTTATAAGCTGTATCATTACAATTATGATAGTTTTAGCCTCTTTTCACCCCTTTCACATGCTTCTCCAAATTACAAGCCTGAGATTATGTGTTTATCTCAAAGTGTAGCCACTCTGATTAAAAGGGCATTAGTCTGAGATGAGTTAATTTTGTTTATACAGGTAAGCAGAGGGAAAAAGACATTTTTTGAAGTTCTGTCCTCTGATGTGACATCTAACTTTCCTTTACTTCCCTGGGGGTGCCATGAGTATATCAAACGGGGAAACCTGACCTTCGCTTTTCTGAAGAATCAAACTCAAAATTCTTTGTTTTGCCCTGTATACATGTCATCCTCTGGAGAGTCTGTACAATATTGTAAAATGACAGTGTTTTTACACATCTGAAAACAGGACTTACGGCTGCACATGGATGCCATTATGAGTACCTGCCACCTAATAACAACCAACTGTGTATCTGAAAAAAAAAAGAGACATGAAAATATGGAGAAACATTTCCCACATTCTTCAAACAGTTTAGCAGAGAAATAGGTTTTCAAACTTGATTTGAGCTTTGTCCAGTTTTTGAAGATCTCTGCCTGCAAGGTCTGAGCTGGGGATTCTGAGAGAGCTCCCTTTCTGTCAAAATGCAGCTGGAATGAAACTGTCTCTCTACTAGGAAGGACATAGCATCAGTACCATTAAGATTGTGGCTAATTATATAATCATACAGCTCTTAAATGCAGACAAGTCTCATACTGAGTCAACGTACAACTTTACATGTACAAGGTGAGCAGGTTCAAGCCTTTAATCAGATTACTGGCAGCAATCATTCCATCCTTTCTAGTTCCTTTGCAATTTTCTTAATTTATTTGCATCTGTCTAGCTACTGTGTTTGTCCTATGTGAGGCCTAGGCATTCAGAAACAGGGGTTTTTTTTCCTTTTTCATGTTAATTTGACTGTAATAATACCTGCCAAGGGGTGGAGTTTTGAAATAGTAGGCTAAAATCATCCCAGCTTCTCTGCAGTTGAGGAGTTGTGGGATGGATGCACTATGTCTTCTACTTCTATTTTCACCTTCCCAAATATTATTTTTTCTCTTATTTGCCTAATGTCCCCTGTCAATTTCACTTTTGTTTATAACACAGTCCGGTCTAATATTTATGGCCAGTACTATAAAATGTGGCTTAATAATGCAATAGGATAAAAGTGAGACCCAGACTGTGCTTTGGATTTAGTATGAGAAGAATGCTGATAACACACTGATGGTTTAGTTGTTGATAACAAAGTAGTGCTTACACTGGTCAAGGACTTTTCAGCTTCTTATGCCCTGACGGCAAGAAGCTGGGAGGGGGCACAGCCAGGACAGCTGACCCCAACTGGCCAAAGGGCTATTCCAGACCACATGACGTCATGCTCAGTATATGAACTGGAGGAGTTGGCCAGAGGGGGTTACTGCTGCTCAGGTATAGGCTGCGCATCAGTCAGCAGGTGGTGAGCAATTGCATTGAACATCACTTACTTTGTATTTTCTTTTATCATTATTGTTATTTTCCCTTTCTCTGCTTCCTACTAAACTGTCTTTCTCTCAACCCATGAATTTTACTTTTTTTTTCTTTTTTTTGCCCCCCAATTCTCTCCCCCATCCCACTGGGGAGGCAGGGACTGAGTGAAGGGCTGTGTGGTGTTCAGCTGCCACAACGCCACCACTTAATGTTTGTATATATGGTCTTTTCTTAACCTAACTGTAAAAGATGTCTCTCCTCAACATACACACATCCCTTCTCATGTGTAATTCTCTTGACCATTTTCCTCTTAATTCTAATGATCAGAAATCTTGGGAATTAATGAGGTCATGAGTTTATGGGATATAATTTCTTTCTATCTCAGTAGTTCAGTATCTCATGCTGTACAAGAAACTCCTAGTTCTTTGTTCAGTTTAAATGATCAGTTCATTACTCACAATGCTTAAATCTTCCAGGGTGATGCTGCTAAGGCAGAAGCATATTGGTACACAGTGCTCTGACTCTCTCTTTAACACATCATTTTTGTCTGAATAAATAAAGTTATACTTCTGCCTGTTTGAGTAGAGCCAGCAGGTGCCTTCAGTTCTAAACATCAAATAATAACAATTCTGGTCCACCATTTTTCTAAAATTGTATCAAATGGAAACTTACTGAGTGCTTAAATTGCAATCTTGTAAATTTAGCCTTCGAAGATTTATTTGATGACTAAAATCTCTCACAGAAGAGGATCGGGGAATGGAAGAAAATGCATTTATAGATTATAGTAATCAGTGTCCTTATTTCTGTATTCAAGATTTTCAGCTGTGACAAATTCCATAATAAGGCTATATGTTGGGTTTTGCATTTGAGTGTCTGGTTTGTCTTAAAGATACAAAAAACACTTGTGCAAGGCGTTCACCCATGAACCAACCCCAAATCTAGGTCAAACTGATAGTAGCTTAGATTTGCTATGTTTATATTATGCTTTTGGTAGCTTCACATTTGCTTTTGGGTTTGATCCTACCAAAATAATTGAGGATTTTGCTATCAATTTCAACAGCAGCAGGACCAAATCCTCAGTGGCCTGAAAAAGCACACCACTGAGAATAATGAACTTTTCAATCATCCTAAATCTGTCTTGTTAAAAAAATAAGTTCTTTCTGGTTTGCAATAAATGCTGTGGCACATAACATTGCTCCAGCGCTGCTCCCTTAGACATTTGCTGAAAAACTTGGAAGACACTGATTTTGTTGAGCCAGACTCTCCAAGAATTTGTCAGTGTGCCAAATGTGAACTGTCACCAAAAACATTCTATCCACCAAACAAATTGCTGTCTCAAAATGCATCAGTTTGCACTGTGGGTATGACAAAGTAAGGTTTTTATTTAACATGGTGATGCAATTCAAACACAGTTAAGAAGAGTAGTTTACCAATGATAATAGTGATTTCACAATCACTGTGAAAGTGAAATTAATAGGAAGGTCAAAGAAACAATCGAAAGCACTTAAGCCATTGCTTACTTCAGCAACTGCTTTTGAAACAAAAAATGCTTATAGATAAAAGTTTAAGACAATGTTCTGACTCCGGGTATTTTTTTTTATCTTCAGTTGAATATTTACAGTAAGGTTTTATTGATTTCCTGTGCTAAAGGACTATCATAAAAATACTTAAGGAATGACTATATTTAATCAAATAAACTTCCCAAGTATGGTTTTTTTGGGGTACTAACAGATTAAATATTTTCTGCCTAGATTGACAGTGGGAAAAATTGCAGGTAGTTCATGATTAATAAATATGGTTTATATAACTTCTCTTTGACCTTTTCATTTGTCATGGGAATGCATATCATCTTACTGACAGCCAGACATAAAACAGGGCATGAAACATAGCAACAGGGGCATGCTATCTTAAGAAACATAAATTGAAATTATAATTTGGAATAGTCTGAAAATATATTAAAAGAAACTGATGCTCTGAGATACAGTGTAGTAAATTTGCAAACAACAAACAAGATTAAATTCCTGTTGCCTTTGTCACTACAGAATAAAATACCTTATCTCTTCCCTGAAAAGATCAGACTTAGTATTAAATGGCTAGTAACTTAAGGGTAAATAAGTGTGGAATTTCAGTTTATGGGAACACTGGCCTAAAAGAAGTAAACGAATTTGTAACTTACGGTTAGGCTCAATGCTCTTAATGGTCTTTTCCAACCAAATGATTCTATGATTCTATAACTTCAGAAAAAAACCTCACCAACTCTATGCCCTGTTTTTCATTGCCTGGCAAGTGTCTTGCAGCTATCATACTGATTATCATTTACAGACTTACAGATTAGATTTAAAATAATCAGTTTTCCTATGGATTTCATATGGAGCACTCGGGTATGCAATTTATTGATTTGATCCCCGCATAGGAAAACATTTGTTGTTAAACATGTTAACTGCTCTGTCTAATGTTTTTAATTATTTCAAGGTTAAGCAAGTCAAAGTTACTCTACAGCTCTGGGAACACAATCAACAATGCTAAAGAACCTAACAAAATGTTAAGTACATCCCAAAAGATTAAATGATCGGTTTGGATTCATTGTCCCATGTGAATGAACACCAAATCAGAGCCAGGTGATGATCTGTAACCCAAACAACAACAATAAAAAAGTGAGATCTTTTTACATATATATAATACTACAGATTTAGCAATCCTATGTATGGAAAGCTGCACACTGTTGAACTTCAGGTCATGGTGTTTCAAGTAATAAAGCACTGCACGTTCTCTTTGCCTTTGCTGCATCACTGCAACTTGACTTTGCATTCGTCCAGGCAAGGAGGTTCTCTGTTTGCATGAATTCCAGCTTTTATACAGCGCCTGGCATTTAGCAGCAGGAATTTTAAGATAAATTTTGTAGGTCTTTTTTTAAGTGGCAAACCCTTTTTAATAGTAAAAGTATTTTGGCTTCTGATTATTAATGTCACTTTAAGTGAGAAAGTGAAATACTGACAGGAAGCGTTTCTAAGTGCAAGATTCAAAGAAGGGAGTCACCATGAAAAAGTCCCTGGCTAGTTCCCATTTTGCTGTTGATCACTGCTCCACCCAGAAAACTAACACAGTTTATGAAGTTTAAGTAAAACAAATAAACTTGCACACCTTTAACCAGAGAACAGAATATGTGTGTTTCATAGAAGAATATAGGCAAAAGTTGCAGGAATCCACACCACCTAGCTGTGAGAGACTGTATTTCCATGAATCAAAAAACCCCCTGAAATATGTGGCTCCTATTTACAGTTAAAAATAACACGCAAGGAAAAACTGAGGAGAAGAATCAACTGAAAAAATAATGAACATTAAGGATAGAAAAAAGAATGAAAGTGGAAGTAATTGCAAAAACTGAAATATTGATGATAAATACAAAAAAAAAGAACACCAGTGATGTAAGTTTTTCAAGGTTTTGAAGTATTTCTACTGAGAATTAATTCTTTAGTGCTCTCTATGTGGGAGTGGGAGTGTGGTTTTATTTCAAAGACTTGCCTTCCATTTGCAACAACTACAAAGATTAACCCATTTTCTGTTTCATAAAAGCAGTTACAATTCAAGAGAGAAAATTCATGAGAAGCTCAACGTTATTTCAGACTCACTGACTACAGGTAATATATTCACCGTGGTTTATCCAAGGAAGTGATACAGCTGTGAGATCTGTACTGAGATATTGGCTGGAATTCAAGTGTGCTTCTCCCCCTGATTGTCCACTGTAGGAATCTGACTTCACCCCACTGGAAAAAGACTATCTTTGGGACTACTCACATACAAAAGGTCTTGCAAATTTGGGCTTTAACAATGTAGCAGCAGCTCAGTAGCAAAGTTTGGATTGATCTTGATTGTGCAAAATTACTATAATTAATAATACCAGCTACTTGATCATAATGACAATAACATTTCTCCTGGACAATTATAAATATTGGCTGAAATATTCCTGTAGTCCCATGCATGGGGTTAGAGCCTATCTCATCTGTGAGAAGCTCATGGCAAGTTAGTGGGGCTATATAAACAGATGGGAAATCAACCGTGCAGATGAGCGTTGAATTCATCATACGTTCGTATGAAGCAGAAAACATCCCTTTCATTGCTAACAGAACTCAGAGACAGTCACTTTGTTAGGAAAGAATTTCTGGAGCAAAATAACCTTGCCTTGAGGTATGTATGGACACCTCAATTCTCATTTGGCTAAGCCTATATGTCTGCTAACAGGAAATACTGAGTAGAAAGGTGAAGACCTTACCAAAAAGATATTAACTACTATAACCAAACCAGTAGCAAGTGAGAGCTCTGTTATTTTAGTTCTGTGTAGCTTAAGAAAGTCTGACACCTCAAACATACATATAAGTGAAAGAAACAGGTTTTCTGTTCCTTACAGATTTTCTTAAAAATTATTTGTCTCCTACTGCCCTGGTGGCTCTTTTCTCTTGATGGTATAATTCACGTTAAATGAAGACAACTTTTCTTCTAATGCATAAAGAAGAGTTTGAATGAACTTTGGAAAGCAAGAGCACTAACAAGAATGTGATCCTATGACATTTTTTCTCTCCTATATCTGTGACAAATGGAGCAGATACTGGTTCTTTAATAGTCAGGTGTTTTTAGGTGAGGGGCATCCAGCTTTTACAGACATGCAGACATATTCCCTCTCAAATTGTCCTGGACTCTTCTTCAAATTCATCTTCAGTTTTAGTCTATAAACAGATGAATTGCAGTCGTAAGTATAAAAAATACACCCAAAGAGAAACAAGATTGGAACCTTTCTCCACATTTCAATGCAATCAGAAAACAGCCACTTGTTTTTTCTCTTAAAACTGTTCCTAAATAACATTCAAATACCAATATACAGTGATAACACAGAGAAGCTCAGCAGAAATGTTGAGTCAGAAATGACACCATTATCTACAGCAAAACTAGCAGATTAAAGAAAAAATTTTCTTCTAATATAATTCTATTTAGCAGTGTTTTCAGGAGATATCCCAATCAGAAGTATGATAAATGCTAGCAATTATGTCATATATGCAACTCAGGAATGTACAGTCAAAAGTTTACCTATAGTTGTTGGATGACCTCTGTATAGGAGCACCTCTTTTTCAGCACAGTGTCTCATTACCTTTGACAGTTCAGACATCAAGATCTGAATGCAGAGAGCTCACTGAGGGACAGAACACTTGCAAAAACTTTTGAAACATCATGACAGATGTGTTGCTTCTCTGTTATTAAAGGCTTTCCAGATACACATTTTCACTGGATGGAGTCACAAGAAGACTCAGACACCCCAAAAGAAATTCTCCTGAAGATGTTGGATTTTGAAGGCAGAGGAGAAGGAAATCTAGCGTCTTACAAGCTTGTCTTTCATGTGTTCCTGCTTTTGTTTGTTCTCTGTCATGCTTATTATTTTGTTCTTTCATGACTGGAAACAATTACTAAAACTTTTTTTAGCATTTTCCGCTAATAGAAGATTCACAGTAGCACACGCTTACTCATGTCAGACTTGGAAACAGCAGCTTGTTAACTACAGAACATTTGCTTGATTGCTCACACAGCCTAATGCAGCATCTCATGCAGTGTTCGAAAGTCACAGTCTGCCTAATTATCACCATTTAGAGATAGTGCTGAAAGACATTACTTTTGGAGCCCTGGCTGTGTAACTATGTTAGTATTGCCCTTTGTCTGTGCTAATTAGGTTCCTAATGCAACTCTATTGTATCTGGTACCAGAGTTCCCTTCAGTATATTTGCATAGCACTGCAATGTGCCGTACAGACAGGCCATAGGACCATAGCCTTACCACAACAATAGGACCTGCTAGCATTTGCTTTTCTGTATGACGATGTGATAGAAAGAGGAATACACTTGAACTTTGTGCCTGTGCAGCTATAAAGGAATGTGTCTGGAAAAAACACATGGGCTTGATCTCTACCTCCATTCAGCAAAGGAGGTTTCTCAGGGTTCAGAGCTCCTGTTGAGCTAGGGAATAAAACCACATTTTCTTGACCTGTTACTAACTACTCATGACTCACACTTTGAAAAGTCTTCCTAAACAGTTGCAATAAAACTTGCATGTAACTGTCTGCACATGCAAAAGCCAGATGCAATTTCTTGTTTTGAAATACTAAGATACCCCACTGATACATGAGTGATGAACTTCTGAATACTTTTAGAATTTTCTCCCCTCAGTGATGTATGTGAGCACAGCTATACACCCATGTGCACAGCACCTCAAGAGCAGGAATTTATCAGTACCAAAACCCACTGAAAATGCATTGCACCTCATGGTTAAATTCCCTGACATGAATCCTGAGTTCATTTTTCTCTAAAGACGATATGCTATTTAAAAGGAAAAACATAAAACAGCACTGAAAGACTTAAGAACAAATGGTTCATTATCAGAGGGAGCAGAAACCCAAGGATGGGAGAAGGCATCTCTCTGCATGAAAGATGTTGCAGTGGCCTTAGATTTCCCTGAAAGACAACCTTGTGAGTTTTATACTCTATTGTCAGAGAAACCTGAGGCATGCACTCAGACCAGAGTGTACTTTGATTCAGCATCTCAAAGGGAAGGCAGAGCTTTGAGAAGGAGAAAGCCACAAAAGCCAGCAGAAGTCTGCAGGGTACACGCTACAGTCTAGTACCCGCATTTTCATTTGTTTTGTGTAATCACTGCTTTTGTAGCAATTAAAGATGCAAACATTTATACTAGTTGCATTCATTCCAGGCTGCTTCAGATATGAAGCAGAATTCTTATACTCCAGTAACACAGCTTATTGTAAATTAAAGAGTGTATCATTAGTGAACATGTAAAATCTTTATAAATGCAACCTCACCTTAAATCTGATGCTTCTTTATAAGGGTGAGTTCAAATCATGCTTTTATCTAAAATGACAATGCTACAGTCATTGCAATATTATTTTAAAAAGTGTGAAACTAGAAAATTAGTCGATAAAAACTTTCACACATTTACTCTAACATTTTACTAATTTCTTCCCCTCCAGTGAAGATTTTGCACCAGTTTGCATCTATATCCTCTAAGCAGTAAAATCAACAGGAAAAGAAAAGAGTTTAGAATTTCTCCATGACTGTTCTTCCTAGGGATTAGATCACTTCAGATACATGTCCTGAAGTGGGAAACAGAATCAATATCATCTAGTTTTTGGCAGCTGGGAGAGCTCAATACTGATCAGTTTTTAAGTGAATGTATGGCAAAACTTAATTTAATTAATTAACTGCCAGAAATTTGCATGCTTTCTGGTTGCAGTGCTGGCATTTTAACTCATGCAGATGCATCTCCCTCTTTCACTTTCAGAAAAGTTTTTACCACCTCTTTTCTCTTACATGCCATTTTCCCTCTGGACCTGGTTTAGATTATGTAATTGACTTAAAAAAAAAAACAAACCAGGAAATAATGGCAACACTCAGACTGGAAGTTCTGTCTACATGTTGTCAGCACCATATACGCATGCCCTACAGCCTCATAGTTACAAAAGCAACCAAAGAAACACTGCGTATCGCAGAACTGTTCACTAACTAGGACAAATACAAGGATATGCGGGTGGCTAAGCGGACACAGTCATGGATGAGAAATCCAGAAAGACTGAATTTATTTCTATAGTTGGCTGGACCGCAGAAAGTGATTCAGGGAGGAGACAGTGTCCCTGGTTTCAGAGAAACGCACCTGTTCTGTTCAGAATAATAATATCAACAGTACAAAAGACTGCAGTTTTGTACTAAGGAAGGGATCAAGATGACTGATTTGCCAATTTGTAGACAAATGTTGTCTGAATTACCATGGCTCGTGAGTATATGTATGAAGAGCACTTTGATTTCTAGAGCATAGCTGAGTGACTAGCTTTGCTCAGTTAACGCTGTTGCTTGTGGAGCAGCAAAAAAAAAAGGGGTGGAGGGGTGGGGGAGGGGGATATGGAATGAGAAATCAGTTCTCAGATACAAAGACTTACACTCTTCTGAAAGCAGTCAGCAGAAATCCAGGTAATCCCTGCTAAAAAAGGTCTGCTTTCTTAAAAGCATTCAGGGCCCTTTTATAAGGCCTTCTCTCCTGCCCTTGTTTTCAGCAAACAAAATTCAGGCTTAGTATTGACATGCTGATATGCCATAGCTCACATCTCCCTGGCAGTATGTAAGAATATAAGAAGTTTATGATATCTGCAATCACTAGACAGAAAGGAGAAACTGCCCTTGAACATTCACACAAATACAAGAGACCAATACATCTTAATTTCCTGTAAAGTGCATCCTTAATGAGCATGCTTATTATTATTTATATATATATCCTTTTTTATTACTTTCATAAGCTGATCAAATCAGTAAAACTAGAAAACTTTGGGGTTTTTTTAATATAACCTTGCATACTCTTCAAAGACATGGCGGGAGAGGAACACAGGAGAGGGAAGAAAATCGCTTATTTTAGCTAATAGAAGAAATAGAACTCTTTGTAGTTCTATACATTTCTAGAAATAAAAAAAAAACCTCTCTCCCTATTAACATATCAGAGAATTGTCAGTCTTGAAAAAGCATGTTGAGTTTTAACTCCTGCCTAAGTCATGATCTAGAGGAAGGCTTTTGATGCAAAAGGCTTTGTTACTCATTGCTACTGAGAAGGCTCTAAGTTGCCCCTTACTGCATTTTCAGATTTCTAGAAATCCTTTCTAGTAAATCTTCCTATGTGCAACTTTGCTTCAAAAATTGGTCTGTGGTTACTGGATATGTAAAACCAAGGGAACATATAAATGAAATTACTAATGTGGGCCTAAAATACTATCTGTGCATGATGCTGGACTCTGTATACTGAACTTACTCGGTTAGTAGCTCAGAACAGCACTGGCTCAGATTAGCACTGGCTCATAGATTTCCAGACAAAAAAAAAAATAAAATTGATCATCTATTCTCACTCCTCTGTTAGAGACAACTGGAACTCACATATGGATCCTGCAGTGATCGAGCATTCTATACCACCATCCCTATGCAAATGCTTTGACAATGTGAAGATGCAATAAAAATATTAAATGTTCTGCATTGACAAAATGATCCTGCAATGAGCTGCAACTACTGATGGTTCCAGCAAAACTCATCCTGGGCCTGTGCACCACTGGCTCTCCCAGGAGCATAAACTTGTTCTGGGTCAGGCATGGCACACGACTACACTTCTCCCCAGTCAAGAATGTAAGCTGTTGAGGGAGGAAAGGTAAAAAACTTCATCAGCATAAAGCTAACACATATAAACTGCCTGAAGGAGTCTGAACCAGTGAAGTGAGTTTATACCAGATCATCACTCTGCCACAGCGCTTTTGATCTGGAACTGAGTCTTAAAACTGACTTTAGTGTATTGTCAATACATGTCCTCAGTCACCCATTTATAAAACTAAGTAACAGTATTTTTCTCATCGCAGATACTTTGTGGAAGAAATACATACTCTGTGAGATGTTTTAATATTTTGAAGTGGTGAACATAAATGTCCTCTACACCAACATCACCATCAATCCCATCAAAGAGTGATTACACGACTAAGAAACATGTGTTGGACTAGCACTTAGGGCTCCAGATCTTCTGCAGTTACCTTGCTAGTTCATGTGATGTAAACAGCATAAAGTGTTGGCATGGAATTCAGTGCAGGGCAATCTACCAAAATTATAATTGCAGAAAATTAGGCTGTAAGGAGCAATCTACTAGCACAGCTAGTGGCAACTCATTATAAGGCTGTTTTTTGTCTATCTGTGCAGGCTGCTGCTGTCAGACCCTGGGGCACTTAGCTGCCACCCTGGCAGTGTGAGGAGAAGAAAATTGTCATTGAGATTCATAACTTGTAATTTACTGACAGTTTGCTTACATCATATAGCACTGTTACTGAGTGTACGCATGAGAGGAAAAAACCATTCAGGTACCTGTTTGGTTCAGCACAAAGAAGAAAGAAGGAAGACACTCTCTCCTCTACCTAAGGATGTTTTTTTGCAGGAAGAGGAATCAGGGGTTCTGTCTGCTTTTATTCTTGGGCCTGGGACTTGGTGTTGCTTATTCGCCACACGTAAGTAGTGTCACTGCTATCTGCAGTTCTTAAAACTTCCTTTGCAAGAGTTCTGTGAGACAGTTCAGTCTTGCTGGTTGAGGTGAAACAGAACATGTAGCAGTCCACCTTCAGGATCTGAAAGAAAATTTTGAGAAGCCCAGACAGTATTAGATTCTTCTCCGTCATCTTCCAAATACTCGTATCACCATGAGCTAGTTAATGCTGCAGATTTTGAATACATTAAGAAAGTGTCATCCACTCTAAAGATTCAGAGCTGAGCCAGATGGCACATCTGACTGCAGTGTATATGAGCCACTGTACTACCACTGGTGTGAAAAGCGGAAATTGAAGCATCAGGGGATGAGACCAGAAGCTAGTTTACCAGAGATCTCTCTTGAAGCTCTGACCTAGGGAAGCCATATAAGTGGTGTGACTATTGCATATTGATTTGAGTAAACATAGAACGTAGTTGCTCTTGCTATCAGTTGTTATAAATACCATGGCAGATAAAAAACAGACTGAAGTAAGGACCTTGAACAAAATAGAACAAAATGGAAGCAGCACGTCGAAATGCTCCGTGATTTCTTTTCTTTAACATGTGCACACACAGACAATAGCTCTTTCTGCACTTGGAATTCAACGTGCATGAGTCAGCGTATCCGATACCAGTAATTACAGCCATAAACGCACAGTTATTATGTACTCATCTCATGTAGCTTGGGAGCAGTCTATTCTATCAGGAATAAAAAGGTCCTGAGCAGACACTAAGGGCTTGTAACCATTCTCGAGCAACAAGGAGGCACAAACACCTGTGCAGCTTTGGGTCGCGTGGCAGGAGTACAGCCCCAGCATTCTGCTCCCAGAGAAGAGCTCAGGCCCCTGTAGCAGTGACGTTCCCCTGAACACGGCTGTGTGGCAGATGAGGTCCTCCCAATCCCCTATCTTCTTCAGCAGGAAATTGTTGCATGTTTGTTCTCCCAGCTTCTTTTCCACATTCATTCGCCTACATTGATTTATAGCCTTCCTCCTCAATATGTCCCTGAGGCCTGCAAAACTTAAACATGGAAAGTACATGACGTTAGGTGAGTTAACAAGTTGGAATTTTGGCCTTCTCGGCATAGATGGGAGTGCCCTGGCGGATGCTTCAGTGACAGACCTCGCATGGTCCCGCTCTGGGTGCACATGTCTCCTGGCGGCCAGCCCAAAAGTAGTTTTATGTGAGCAGCAGTACTCAGAGCTCACATGCAATGCATGAGCACAATCCTGGAGAACTGAAATGAAAGGCAAGGAAGAGAGCATGCACCAGACTGTCACCCTTCCGTCCAGGCCGACAGGCTGAAGGGATGCTAAAGGGTTAACAAGAGACCTTTGTGAAGCCAACTGTAGCTGGAATGTGATAATAACCCTGAGAAAACAGAACATCCTTGAGGAGGAACCAGCTTAAAGCACTAACGTTATGGTTTAGGTTAAACTTACTTACCACATGAGGTGAAAAACTGTAGACAAGAAACTAACAGTGTATGGAACGTGCATCATTAGAGAAAAAAAAGAAGAGATTTGTAGTAAATTGCCTATCTTTGTTGCCGGCCTTGGAAGGCATGTAGGAGACAAGATGTCTAGCATTTTGTCAATATGAGAACAGACAGGGATGGGAACCATGAGATATGGAGGTAAAGGGGAATGTTTCAAGGATGGGGAGCTGGAAGGTACCGGCTGTGTTGTTCTGACAGCAGAGTAAGGGGGGTTAAAACCCGAAGTTCACCAAAAGGACAAGGTGAAGAAGAGGCATGGATGAAGTAAACGACCCCCGAAGACCACCGACTCAAATCACTGAGCATGTGCAACTGGAAGGAAACCATGTAAATGATTTCCAGGAATTAATTTACTTATCCCTGCCTTTTCTGAGGAATGTAATGAATATGTATGTAAAACTTGTATATAAACTATGCAATTAACCCTGTGTGGCATGCACATTAGGAGGAGTGATTCCCTGTGCATCCGGTGCTGCAATAAAGAATACCTGCTTAGGAGTCACCAAGACTATTGAGTCCTGACTTCGGCTTTTCACGGCTTCAAGGCTCGGCCGCGAACGAGTCCCTCTTGCCAAAAACGGACCAAGCGGTGCTGCCACACTTAGTGAGCCGCCGCGGCCTTGCACATCAAAGCCGCACGCAGCCCTTCTCGACCCGCGGCAGCCGCGTCTCCCCGGGACCCGGCACCCCCAACCACCAGCCGCTCACCCGCCCTGGGCCCCCGGGGTGCCCCCAGCAACCCTTCGCGCCCAGAGCGCCCGCAAACGCAGGGCGAGAGGCGGCAAACGACGGGGGGAGGCAGCCAGGGCCAGGGCGAGCCGGGGCGGGGGGCGGGGGGACGCGCAGGGCGCACAGCAGGCGGCCACCGCCGCCTCGGCACCCGCCGCTTCGGCCCCCGGGGGCGGGGGGGAGGAGCCGGCCGGCGGGCGGGCGGGGCCTGGGCCGCGGCCCGCCGTGCCGTGCCGCGCCGCGCCGCGCCGCCTCACGCCGCCACACACCGGCGCTGGAGGTGAGGGAGCCGCGGCGCTGCCGGCCGGGCGGGTCGGGGCTGGCAGACCGGTCCTCCGCTGCGGCCTCGGGGGGCTCGGCGGGGCGCCGGGGGCGGGGAGGGAGGCCTCCCGGGGGGGCGCCTCGCTGGAGGCCCTCACAGGCTGGCCGCGGGCTCCGGCCGGGCGAGGCGGCACCTCCGTGGGCGCAGTGCCTCTCTTCTTCCTCTGCCTTGTTTCCCCCACTCCGCGGGGCGCCGGTCTCGGCGCGCGGCGTGGGGGGCTTCGGCGCGTGCTGCCTGCTTTTTCTCCGTATTTGTGCTTAGGGCTGTACCGTTCCCCCCCGGGGGGGAGGTCTGCGGGGGAGGCCGGGCGGCGCGGGGCTGGGGGCGGCCCCCAGCCGGGCTGCGGCAGGTGCTGAGGGCGGCCCGGGCGCGGCGGGGCTGGGGGCGGCCCCCAGCCGGGCTGTGGCAGGTGCTGAGGGCGGCCCGGGCGGCGCGGGGCTGGGGCTGGGGGCGGCCCCCAGCCGGGCTGCGGCAGGTGCTGAGGGCGGCCCGGGCGGCGCGGGGCCGGGGCTGGGGCTGGGGGCGGCCTCCAGCCGGGCTGCGGCAGGTGCTGAGGGCGGCCCGGGCGCCGCCGGTCCTCGGTCCCCGCTGGGGAGCCGAGGCCGTGCCAGCTGCAGCCCGAGGGACTGACAGAAAAAGGGTCTCATTTCTGGGCTTTTTGTGTTTGTTCGTTTTGGGGGGGGGGGCCCGATTTATTTATTTATTTATTTATTTTCTTCTGTGAACTTCCACGGGCTTCTAAGTCTCTTCATTGTGGGGTTGTAGCTTTCGGGGGTGGTGGCGGGGAAGTAGAAGCCAGCGGCGTGTGAGGGGCTGGCGAGGGGTGGGCTCCTGCCCGCCCTGGGCACCGGCTGCCGCGGGCTGAAGCTCTGCTGCAGCTGAAGGCTTTTTCTGGTGGGCGCAGCCCATCCCCCGGCGGCGGGGCTGGGCGGCCGCTCCCCGCTGCTGCCTCGGGGGGAGCAGGGGCGGGCTGGGGGGTCTCTGTCCTCCCCGCTGAATTTACTGAATAGCGTCCGACAGCGGGAAACCCTTAAGTAGTAAACTTACCGCCTGGTACCGCGGAGTGGCTCTCCTAAAGTGGCAGCGATTGCAATACGCAGCTTAGGTGGTCACAGGTTGGTTGTTGTTTTAGGGTTCCCGCCCCTCCCTCCCCCTTTCTTTTTAATTCTGCTGCTTTAAAACGGAGCTGTGGTACGTGCTGTTGCTTCAGGAAAACTTTATGCGGATGTTATGTTAGGTCTCCCAAAGGAAATATAAATACACTTGTTTCATGTTGCTTCTAAAAGGATACTGCTTAAGGTGAAGGAACAGTGGTTTTGTTCCTTCTGTTTTTTTAGAGTTACATATTTATGTAGATGTTTTGAGCTAACATTTGCATAATGTAAGGTGGAGGAGGGCTCAGATCAAAATTAAAACCACAGAAACTCTTCCTAAAATGAACCCAACATAAGGAGCATCAGCGGCTTGGGAATTAGTGAATGTATATTGTAGCACCCACTGGGTTTTTTTATGTCTCAATGCACATTTATAGGATGGTTATCCTGTGCCTTATTATGGTAGAGATGCTTTTTAATAAAGTTCATTAAACGGTCTCCCAAAATTCTTTAATCTTCAAAGCAGAGAACACGTAGTCTGATGAATGCCTAATGTAGTTGTTACTTTGACTCTTCCAGAACCTAAAAACCATAAATAATTCTTAATTTGTCACATCTCTTCCTCCACCCAGATACTTTCTCCCATCCTTAATGTACTTTTTTGCCTTGTAGCCATCTCAAAAATGACTGACAAAACCAAAAATTGAACACAAATATTTAAATCTGGTTTGTTTTTAAAAGTCAGTTTTCTGGTAATTAATACATTGAGGGGAAAAATAAAACATGATTGTAAAAGTGATCCTCTTCACTCTTCTTATTTTTCTGTATGGCATCTCTTTCCTGGATTCTTCTCCTCCCCCAATTAGATAAAACAGGGAGTGGAAAACTGTTTTCTAAGTTTAGGAATTGATCCTTAAACAGTTTAAAAACAGCAGGAGGTTTCTTTCACTGAGTTCAGTTGGTGCTAGTTTAGGGCTGTTTGTAGTCTTTAGTTATGTATTTAGGTTGTCTTGGTATCGGGAGAATTAAAACACATGCTTGAAAATAAGCATATGCTTACGTGGTTTGCTGTAGTAGTGTATGTGGAATGGTGGTGGGTTTTTTCAGTTCTCTAGCCTGTAGGTAGCTAAGGGAATTCTTTTTTTTTTTTTTTTTTTAACTTTTGACACTAGCAGAATGGGCCAGAAACTATAAAAAAAAAAAACCTTTATCTGTGGCTGGCGTAATGTGTTGAAAACGTGCTTACTGATTCTTGCAGCTCCATGTGTGCCGTGTCTGCTCTGTGCGTTTATGGTCTGTGTAACCAAGGCACATTAAGTGTGTTGGCGTTCTCGGCTGCTTTAGGATGGAAGCTGGCAACAGCCTTTCCTTAGGACCTGGGCAGCTGTCCGTAAGGTGCTGCCTCCCCTTCTCTCCCCAGCTCCCGTTTGCTTTTAAGGGGAGATAAGAGCTGGCATAGCTGCTGTGCAGTTTTCAGCACCCTGTAGGGTATGGTGCTGTGCTAACCATTGCTGAGAGCCTGCCTAAGCATTTGGTCCTACACAATGATTGCGGAATGTATCCTTGTTGGGGTTGCAGTGTGGTTAACTTTGGTTACTGCTGGTAAGTACATGTAGCTGTAGTTGACATTTATATACTGTGGAAGCTAAAAAGCAAACTTCACTAATCAGGCGAAATGTGCATTTAGAAGCATACAGATGAGCAGTTTGGTGTATGCTGTAATGTTCAAACCCCCATATTGCTTAGAACTGAAGAGCAAACTCTGTCCAAGTTAAATGTGATGAAATGCTTTTCTAAATGAAGTCATACTGACAGTGCTAGGCAGGGATTGGGAATAGGGTCCTCATGCCTCCCCTGTGATCTAGTGTTAGGTACAGCTCGGACCATTCTTTAGCTTCTAGGTGTAATTTGTGTTTGAATCCATTTTGTACTATACCTGCTTGTTGTGGGCCCACACCACTGATAACTCTGAATTTTATTTTCCCTAAATAGATCAAGTGTCTGATTTGTCATCGCAGATTCCTGCTGTGGTTAGGAGGTCATGCGTCTTGTGTTATTCTCCACATTTGTACAGTCCAGAAAGAGCTTTTTCTCCTTCTGTGTGAGGAAGAAACTTCAAGACCTCCCTCAGTGAGCTGAAAACCCCATCTTTTACCTTCCCTCTTCATTCTCCAGTTGTGAACTAGAAAACCATATCAGCCTGTTGCGAGGTACAATATCTACCATTTTACTGTTACTTCCTCCTTGCTGTAAAACCAGCTGTTTTATTTGTGATCAGCAAAGTAGGGGGAAGTTGTAGGTGTTGCAAGTGCCTTGTATGTGTTTTGTATTTTGAAATACAAGATTCTTAAAAACTAAAATAGTAAGCTAGCATTAGTTTCTTCAGTATGTCATGGCTATGATCTGCATCATAGTCAAGAAGTAAGTTACTTGTAAAATTTTGTGTGTGCTATGTACGTGCATAGTCATAGGGTGCTTCTGTCTAGTAAAGCAGGTTCTGGATGATGGCCATTTCATAAACTCTGCTCATTTTTATTGCTAGCTCTTTTAGCTCAAGATTCATGTCTTGTGTGACTGCATGCCACCCAGCCAGCCCCCTGTGTTTGGTTTCCTTTGTTTTTTATGTGATCCTTGCTGCTGCAGTATTTCAAATTTTATGGATAGCGATACACCTTTTAAAAATACACTTTGAGGCCAGGAAACACCCATATTATATACCCTGGAGCTGAGACACAGAGGCTAAAAGATTCATCCAATGCTGTGTAAGAAATGCATGTCTGCAGGTCATGGCCCAGTGTTAATAAGATGAATTTTATCCTCTCTTAGTGGAGACCAATGCACTGTGAATCAGAAAACTCATCCTATGAAAAAAGTATGAGGGATCTGGAATTGGGTTCTGCTTGGCTCATTTTGTCTCTGTACAAACTTACTGAGTTGACAGTTGTCTGGCACGTGAAGATATAAATTGGAAAGCCTATCTTGGTGTCCTTTGACTACAGCTGCTAGTTTGTGATCAGAATTATATTAAGTACAATGGACACAAATACAAAGGTGGTTCAATTACACAAATACTTAAGAAGTTGAATACCATTCAACAGTACAACTATTGTAATTTACAAATGCGGTTATTAACTCTTGTTCATAACTCCAGAAACATAGCTGTCCCTGAAGGAAACGGCTAGCATTTAAGTCTATAGCATGATGTGCAGTGCAGTTCAATGGGATGTTGCCTTCAGCAGCAAAGCTGACTTACAGCAGTTTGCCTTTTTTTTTGACTGCGATTGTACAACTGTTCATGACGCTTTGTGATAACATTGGATCACTGAACTGATCTGGGTTAAATACAATTTTGCAAGAACAAAAGAAATTGGTGTGGAGGGCAGCTATTTTTCAACTGACTCTTTAACTGGTGCAATTTGCTGGTACCATTTGTGGGGTTGTGCTTTCAGGGTGTGTGAGTGGCAGTGGAGAGGCAGAAGAGAAGTAGAATGTAGCAGAGTGAGACTTGTTAACTTTTTTTGCTCTTGGGAAGGTAGTCCGTGAGATTGCTGTTGGCTTTCCTGTGATTTAGTTGAGAGAGAGAAACTTACTGCTTGGTTGCAACAGCTATTGCCCCCACCATGTCCCCAGTCTGCATCATAGTCTAAATCTCACTTTTTGGGCCCATCTGGGCTTTTTCTCTTGTTACTATGACCTATAGCATGGCAAAGCCCCTGGACAGACCTGTGTCTGCAGAGAGAGTGAATGGGCTGGTGTCTCCTTGGGCTGTTTTGTTCTTGGGCTGTTTTGTACCCAGAACTCCTGTCCCTCTCTATCTGGGAAAGAAAATTTTATTTTTTCTTCTGGTGACTTTGTTTTCATGAGAGTTCTTTGCCTGGGCGCCAGTGTGAGTCAGCTAAATGCCAGAGGGTACATCCATGCAGCTAAATGATAGCTTAATTGTAGCAGGGGTGTGCCTTGTCTCCCTCCAGGTCTCAGCATAGCTAGTCCCAGCAGCAGCAGCTCAGGGAGCAGGGAGGTGCCAAGCTGATGGGAGCCCCAGGTCTGTACTGGGGCTGGTAGCTGTGCTGGCCTCTGTCCTGTGTTAGTTTGCTGCTCTTGCTGACTGGCATGTGTAGAAAAGTTTCCCAGTGCTGGAACGCCACTCCCATTTAGTTAACACAAACTCTTGTGAAGTCTCCTGCTGTTAGCCACAAGACCGTGAGAGCCAGTAAGGGTTTCCTCTTGGATTTGTTACAAACTGTTGTTTCTTCCCCAAATCTTAAGGCTGATTTTTTTTCAGTTCATGAAGAGGATTAACTGCATGAGATAGCATGTCTCAAACTGTGGTTTGCTCATTACTGATGATTTTTGAGGCAACAGTAGGGTCACAGGCTATGTGTCAAATGGTCTTAATTTTTTTTTCAGCTTACTGAAGGTGTCTGCTGGTCTGTGAGTGATTTGGAGGACAGTTTGTAATCTGTTGGCTTACAAAATTTGGGATATGTGTTTTCTTTGTTTGGGCTTTTTCCCTAGCAAACTCAGTTGTTGGTGAACCATCCTAAGCACTCAAGACCCAGAGAAACGGGGAGCAGCTGAGTTTTTATTTGGGTAATGTAAAAATCCATTGCAGCCACCACTGCTGCCTATCTCCAATTTGAAGATTAATGGAAATACTTCTTTTGGGTCAGGATGGCAGTCTTAATGATTATGTACCTTCCCTAACTCAAGCTGTAAAGTTGTAGGATTATTAAAAAGGAGTTCAGAAACTCATGGGCTTCCTGTTATGGCTATATATGAAAATCTTCAGAGGATGATTGAACTAGATGGAAAGATTCTGGGATTCCCTGGGTACTGCTAAGATAACTGTATGCCTTGAAAGGTTCTACAGATGTTCTCTCCCATTGTACCTAATTGAAGTCTTGGTTTTCATGTGTCATGAGTCAAGGCTTTTTGCCTGAGAGTAATGCAATGTTTGTATGAGACCATGCATGGGTTTTACAGTGCAGCAGTTAGCACTACACGTGGGAAGGTGTGCATGTGCAGTGGTATGCAGTTGGCTTGTCTGGCAGTCGTTGATGACAATAGGACAGTGACAGGGTTTTCTTTAACCCCTAGAGAAGAACCAAACACAACCTCTGGATAATAACCAAAACCATCTCAGGTAAGAACACTGAACTTTATTTTCAGTAGTGCTATCTGAGTTGAGTTTCGTGGGACACTTTAAAGTTGCTTCAGTGTCAAGTTTGACGTTCAGAGCTCCAGTAAGGGATGTCAGATGTGTCACAGACCTTTGTCTTCAGTGTGTGCTTCTCTTGTCCTACTGTCTTACAAATGTGAGAGGGCTTGTGTACTGATTTGTTTGAATATAAAAACATTTTTGCATGCATAATTCTAAAAAGAATATTGCCCAAGCAATAAATAATCCCATTCAGCCTTTTTTCTCCAGTGTGTCTGCTGACCATATTAGGAGACGTTTATCTGAGGATGGAGGGGTGAAAATTTACCTCCTTGGCTGCTGGAGAGGTTGCCATGCGGTATAGTCTTTTGGCTTATGAGTCACGATAAAGAGTGCTGCACCTTTACCCTCTTTGTAGTGCAAAGCATAATCAGCAGATCCACACCCGCAGCTGCTG
The DNA here is from genome assembly GCA_023375905.1 of Nycticorax nycticorax. Taxonomy (NCBI): domain Eukaryota; kingdom Metazoa; phylum Chordata; class Aves; order Pelecaniformes; family Ardeidae; genus Nycticorax; species Nycticorax nycticorax. Next base: position 7,272,793 of record JAKFQP010000061.1, on the reverse strand, counting down.
ATTAGCATCTCCTCCATTTGAATTTGTGGTATGTTCTATGTGTGTCTGTTCAGAGAGCAGAGGCGGTGGTCCTGATCTGTGTGATGTGGAGATTGCTTCTTACTCAGCCCACCCGGGTCCTGGTCATCAGGCTGCAGAAAGATAAAGTGGTATTTCTGTGGCCATGAGTGGTCTTGTATAACACCCCTCAGAGCTCTGCATAAGTAGTCTGGAAAGAAAAAGGCATGTGTGGCTTACCTTGCATGGAGGAGTCATCTTTAAGGCAAACTTGAGTACCCAGGTTCTGCCAAAACTGGTGTCTTTGCTTGATTTTGAGTGATGTGGAAGTCAGTATGGATTATCGTGTAAGGTATATTGCAGTGAATGAAGGCAGGCACACAGAGAAGCTTTTGAGGGACTGGTACTTTAGTCCTTCTTTCTCCACGCAACCTTGCTCACACTTTAAGGGAAAGGAACTTTTGCATTCAGAATGCTAGTGGAAGGAGGGAAGAGAGATGTCCCACCAAGTTCAGTCACTTTGTTCAACACAGAAACAAAGGAAGTATTATGAAGTTTTTTGGCTAGGAAACAGAAAACCTTTTCATGGGAGTTCACAGCTTCTGGTTTTGTTTTTAATACAAACATGGTGATGTAACAAGTCATCTCATTAAATAGTGATACTTGTACATTTCATGTTATCAGGTTTTGTTTACACTGCAAACCTTTTCCCAGCTATTCATGGATCAGTATAGCAGGACACTGAAGTATTGCAAGTGAAAAGAACATTATTATGTATTTCTGAGTGACAAAGGAAATCTAAATTGGAACCTTACTTTGCTTCGAGGCTTTGCCAGTCTTTACACTACAAATAGTTTGAAACTACTGTGAATGTGGATGAGTAAGGATCGTAGTCTTTCATGATCACTTTTTCTCTGGTTGTTAGACTTCTGCTGAAGTATGTGGTGGTGATCCCGTACAGGGATGTGGTGCTGCTGGGACTACTTTAATCTTCAGTCATGTCAATATGGTGACTCTTAGCATAAGCAGAAAGCAGAGATGAAGTTGTCAAAGACGCAGTTTGACATCTGATTTCTAGCAGAAAAACACACGTAGAATATTATTGCTTGGTGTGCAAATAATGGAATTCAAGTATGGGATGTTAAAAGCACCTAAAATTAAAGCACAAATACCTGTTTAATTTTAAGATACCTTTTAAAATTCTGTTATAACTAGATGAAACAATGAATTTAGGAAAAGTTTTAGTGGTACTGATTCTGAGAACGAAGAGTTTCAGACCTTCAATAAAACAATCAATAGTAATTCAGAAGGACCTCTTAAATGGCAATGAGAGTGGCAAATTGCTTTTGTTTCATTTATGTAGGAATACCTGCTAAAATGATTACTGTTAAATTAAGATTTCTGTTGTTTGTTTTCTTTAAAATACAGTTTTTCAGAGCCAGGACTGAAGTAGCTTATAACTCTAAATATTTAGCTTAAGATGGCTCATGTACTGCTTCACATCAGAAATGTATTCTTAAGGATGTTTTATTCAAAGTCTTATGCTTCAGCATTTGAAAAAAGAAACTCCAACAGTAGGAGGAGCGTCCTACTTGTTAGCCGTCAAAACTTTTAATTAAGTCTTGGAGTATTGTAAACTGTCATCTTTGTTCAGTCCCAAGCTCTCTGTCTGGAGTTACATAGAATATGGGCAACTAATTTTGACCTGTCTGTGGAGAAATGTTTTAATTCTCTGCATATGTTAAACAGCAGATTCAGTGTACTGTGGTGTTCTCATGCAAAATAGCCAAGAAACATGCCAGTGCCTAGCTCGACTGGGTATTTTGTAAGGCTGTTTCATGCCTTTGTTTAGGGCTTACAAGGTTGCTTCTCTTTCTTCAGGTTACTATGGTGCTAGAGAACATACCAGGTTTTGCTGTGTGTTGGTGTATACCTTAGGTGTGACTTTTGTCATGTGATTTGCATACACTTATATTGGAGTCTGAAATGTTAATGCAGCCAGACAGACCCCACCTAGGACTGTCTTATGTTATTTGACTAGCTGTTTGTAGCAGAACTGGAGGTTTTGAGCAGCGAATGGGTACTTTGAGTCACCTACAGCCTATATACAGCCTGCAATGAAGGCAGTGTTTCCCTCATTTATGTCTCCTTACATCAGCAGACTAGGTTATTATTATGTGAGCACAGGCCTTCCTGTTGTGCTGTAATTAGCCAAGAGTGAGGATACAAAGCTTCAGGATAAAAGAAGAAAGACATTTGGAACTACTGTTCAGAGTTACTGGTTTTCAAATTGAGATTATTGCCTTCTGTTAGCAGCTGAACTGATCAATGAACTTCCTCCTTCCAATAGCGATCCAGTAAGTCATTAAACTAATTATTCCATTGCTAATTAGTACTCTCACTTTTTTCCTTTTCTGTGTAGGCTTGGTTGTAAAGGTGGGTCTGTAACATGCACTTGTCTTTCTCAATTTTGAAAGACACCGTGCTTGCTGTGGGAAGGCTAATTGTGTTGTAAGATGAATGTACCTTGCAACACCAAGGAAGGAAATTGTTATCTCTGTGTTTCAGTAATGTATATGAACAGTATTTTCATACTATATGAATAGCTAGAAATGTTGTTTGGAAAGGGAAAAAGAGCCATGGTCTGCTGAGTTTTGGGGTGGGGAGTGGGCTCCAGTTTATAGATGTAGCTGGATTTCTTTGGGATCTAAACTCCATTGTACTAAAGCCCAGACAGGGCATGTGTTGCATATTACTGACCTCTGAGTTTATTTTGACAAGTATTTTCAATGTTTGAACCTACACAGCTTCTTTTCTGCTTCATGTGCTTTATGTCACAGAGGTGACAGGAACTCTACAGGGTGGAAAATGCATCTGAAGATTGATGTGTCACACTGACTGTCAGAGAGCAGTACCCTCTTCACCTTAGTTTCTCCAGAGGAAAAGTTGTGTAAGGATCCCTACAGTAGTTGTGTAGTGCAGAACTCATCTTTGAACCTGCTCAGGAAAGATCACTGTAGTTAAGGTGCATTTGTGATCAACAGTGTGACTTTGGTGCAGCCCCGAAGAAGTTGTGCATCATAGGAGTATCCTAGCTCATATTTCTGGTGCTTGAATTTACTGACCTGTGATGTAAGAATGATAATTTTTTTAACAGCTGTGGAGGTCAATCATTAACTACTAAGCAGCTATGAACATCTGCATGATTACAAAGTGCAGTTAGCTTTAGCACTTGCCTTGACTCCTCCTAGTTTGTGCATACACATCACTGAGACTACCTGGCATTCAGAATTGTCCTTTGCATCTCACCACTTGAATTGCGGTTCCAAGTTTGGTATGAAGTGACGATCTGCAATGACAGAATGTTGAAACCTAATCAAGACCCTTTCGTACTGTCCCACTGTTCGTATTCCCTTTGTTAGTTTGCTGCACAGGCTTCTCATCCACGGCCTCTCCCTCTGACACATGTAGGAGCTGAAGTGGTGAGATCTGAGTCTAGATATTCTTTGGGTGAGCAAGGGAAGCCCCTGCAAGGGAAGAGGTGCGTGTGTGCCCTGATGCAAAGATTGAAACATGGCTTCCACCTGGTCACAGCTTTTCCATACCTGCCCACATTTGTTCTATGTGGGCAAAGACCCCTCTGGCTCTTACTAGCAGTCTTCCCAATGGCAGCTTTGCTGGTGCCCTAAATCAGCCTTGTGGCACAATGCTGTGGGCCAGATGTGCCCCAGGATACAGCTGGCAGAGGGGAGACATCAATGCTGTGTTGATGTGGATGACTGATGTGCATCTGGGGTCCATGTAACGTATTACAGTAAAGAACTGATGCAGGTACACAATCTGTGGCTGGTTGGGTCTATGTTTAACTTAGAAAGGAATTGTGAAAGTCACCTGTGTTTGAAGGACTGCCTGATCTCTTTGGTTGCAATGTGTTATTGTACAACAAAGCGTAGCTTTGCATGTTTCATTCTTCTTGCATCAGGTTGTGTTTGAGTAATTGAAAGTTCTGTTTGAAAAAAAAAAAGGCTAATGAACGAACATCTCTTTATTAAACCAAGTCATTTAGTGAGAACTGTATTAATAAAAAGCATCTGTACTAATTGTGTATTGGAAGCTAAGTTGCTTAACTTCATTATTTTAAATAGTAACACGTATTACCAGGTCATAATCTAACTTTGATTGTACATTTGCCTTTCAAAAGGGAGATACTGTAGACTGAAGATTTTTGGTTTTTTTTCCCTCACCCTGAGGCAGGCTACCAAAACACTGGAGTGGTTTATTTCAGAAATATACACCACGGCAATTATGACAAAATCTCTTTAAAACTTCTTCCATATATGGCATTGTCATAGCTCTTATTTGAGCTGAATCTTATCTATTTATGACTGTATCCCTGTGCCAGGCTGAATTTGTGATCAGAGAGGCCTTGGAAGTCATTGGAAGACGGCAGTGTCAAGCAGTTCAAAGCTCTTGGCAAAACTCAGGGGGATTTCCCCTTGGTTGGGGGGAAGGAAGAGCTTAAAGCTAAAATCATCATGCCGAGTTTATTTTAATCTGAGGTTGTCTGGTTCATTCATATATTGTACGTGGAGATAGTATAGAACTTTGTGTTCAATTTATGCAGCTAACAAACATGATCTGAAATTCCCTCAATTTTCTGATCTTCAGCTTAAAACCTGGGATATGAGGAGAAAGTCAGGGCTCATCCCATGAGAGCTGCTGAGTCCCTGCAGCTTCTTCTGGCAGAAGCAAGGGACGCAAAGGTTCAGCCCTTTATGTGAGAGACTCTTAAGGACTGAACAAAAAAGTCCTAAGAGCTGTACCTTTAAGGGCTAACTGAAAAAAGAAATACAGTGTACTTGAGTATAGGAAAGGGTAACGTCTTACAGTGAGGGCCCGCTGTCCATGTTGTGTGTTTCCTGTGGTTTGTCACTGTTGCAGCAGAGTGGTGTGCTCTGCCTGTCACCTGTCTGTGTGCATGGTAAGCAAATGCAGGCTGTGAACCTGCTTGTGCTGTAGGCTTTCTAAGAAACTCCAGCAGCATGAAGAGTCGGGTTTGACACTGCGAAGCATCGATGCTATTTAGTGTACCTTGGCAATGTATTTCATGCCATATATTCTATTAGGTGACTCTTTATTTGTGCCTATAAAGTACTGGTGTATATTCAACTCTGCCATACATGTTCTGTTGACCCGCAGCATTGCATGCACGTGACTGAGAATCAGACCTGGCATTCACTGGATAATTAGTGAAGCCGGCAATGTTGTTGGGAAGTTATAAGGTCAGTCTTGATCCTTCCATCTGTTCATTTACATTATCTTCAAGAGAATAGGGCGCTCTGCAGTGAAAGCAAACATTTCAGTGACCTAAACCCTCCAACAGTGAACTGTCATTTCAGATGGGTGCAGTGGCTAGTAAATGTAGAGGGAGAAAAATAATACAGTTTGTTCCAGTTTTAACTTCGTTGTGCTGGTAGCAGGTAACAAAGGTAGGCAACAACAGTAGCAAATGCCAACTTGCAAGGAATATTACTCTAGGTAGCCTGGGAATGGTATGTGTGAGATTATTTTATCTCCGCTATGTTCCATTCTGCTGAGTTAGCACCAAAGATGATTAATAAGGTCGTCTTTAAAAGTCTGTGTACAAGGCAAACTGTATCTGCAGGTATCTGGCTTTCACTGGGAAGAGAAATTCCCATTCCGGCTCAGCCAGAATGGGATTGATTCAGATGTGGTCCACGAAATGTGGTTGGCAGTGCAGCTCCTGTACCTCCCATTGACAAGGAATTTTTTATTTTTGTGCCACAATAAGGCCTAAGAATGCCAGTAATCAACAGCAAGTTTGACTAAACAAGTACTTAAACAAACGCAACACAAAGTAATTTGTCTGGTTGCTATGATTAAGATACAGAGATTTGAAAGTCACTTGGATCTAATACTGTATTGCAGTGACACACAATAAAATTGTAAATGATTTGGTAATACAGTGTAAAACTGAGTTAAAACCAATTCCTTTTTATGAAAAGTCACAGACTTCCAACATCAGCTATAGTATTGGGGAGGCGACCTGTTATTCACTGATTCATAATTCACATTATGCAATGGTTTTAATAAGTATAATCATATATTTGCTTTGATATTCTTTGTATTTCAGATATTGTAAGAACGTATCTTCTCATATGTAAGAATGTAGCTTCATTACATAGTAAAAAAGTTAGCTTGCTAACATTTTAGATACTAATTTTCAGTAAAAATCTATGATCTTTTAGTATAACAGTTATACAGGAGCAAATAACTTTTCTATTTCACAATTCTGATGTTATATTCTGTTGAGGATATTTTGCAATTTGTCATTGTATGTGGGCCAGAAATTGTTTGCATTTTATAACCCTTTGTGTGTGTATATATGTACAGTATACATACGTGTAACATCTTCATAGTATCACAAAATTGTATAATACATAGTATATAATGTAGACACTGTGTATAATATATATGTATATAGATTGTGTATGCATGTGTAAAAGCATTCTTCAGCTTATTTCTAAAGGGCCTTTATGGACTCACGTAGGTTTTACACTGTATTTCCGGTTAGCCTAATATGTCTACCTATGGCTTAAATACATGCTTTTATGGAGATGAAAAGCATATGCTTTTTTCGTGTGTTTTCAAAAGTTTTCTTTAAATAGCAATATTCTTAAATTCAAGTTTGTTTCTAGTAAAGTGGAAGCGATGACAGTAAGTTTGTGAATACTTACAGTCTAGTTTTTCCTGTCTTGAATTACATTATGGAGGGGGAAAAGGGCTGCTAAAGAGGTAAATTCAAGCCTCTGGAGAGTACAGGGACATAACAGCATCTCCTAAAATTTTAGTTGCTGATGTTTATGTCCTATCGAATACAAGTTGGAAGCAAGGACGTCAGTTGAATAGTGAAGCAATCTTCAGCTACCTGTCTTACTTTTTTTTGATTGATTTTTAAATTCATGATTACGGAATTCCTTGAAATGAGAAATCAGATTAATTGCATCCTGTATATATGCCAAGATTTTTCCACTTGGAAAAAACCAATGCATTAACATGCATTAGATCTGCATTTTCTGCAGCATTTACCTTAAGCTCTGTAACTTGAAAAGTAGTGTGTTGCCCACTTCATTGCTGCTGTCATCTATGCCATGATCAGTGGTAACCCAGCTGAAACGTGTATCTTAACAATTGATGAGGCAGAAATAGTTACCTGAAAAATCAGAATTAGAGGAGAAAACTGATAAGGCAGTTGCTCTCAAACATACCAACAGAGGTAACAAATACACATATGGCAGGGGAAAAAACAAAGGTTTCTGATATTATTTTTGAAGCCATTTCATATTATACAAATCTTTACTAGAGTCTGAAGGGGTGAAACCACAATTCTGCTCAAGTCCCGGTACAGAACAGGGTGGTTAAATCAGCTGCCCTCTGTGAATTCAATGATTCTGGGTTGTTCAGAATGCACTCTAATTTTGGCAGTCAAATTTCTTCCAAAACAAAATCAAAATAGGCAATAGCAACAATAATTGCACTTTAAAAATACAGCTGATCCTTCCAGTAATGTGGCTTGTGTATAATTGCCATTTTTTTGGAGGTAAGGAATAAGGAACGTGGCAGGAGTGTTATGACATGCTTCTGTGAAGAAAATAAGGATGTCAGAGACTCTGTACTTCCATGATTAGACATAGCTTTTTGTCCTGTGGGCTCCAGTTTCTTAGCCGTCTAAGTAAAATACACTCTTTTCCCATAAGAGATGGACATATTTCTTGTCTGAAGATGCAACTGTTGTTGGCGTAGTATGTGAGAATTTCTCACTAAAGGGAAGTTTCATGTGTAAGCTTGTCCTTATATTTAAAACTAATAAAAGTAGTTTTCTTTGTAGGCTACTCTGAACTGTGGAATTTCAGGAGGAGGTGGTTTCCTATTCATTGTTTCCATAGAATTAGTTTTGCTGTTCCTATTCTGTGTGGGTACTTCTGGAACTATTGCAGTAAAGGTGAGGGTTTTGTTTGGTTTGTGACATAGGTACTTCCAGTTATTTTATTTTTTTTTTTAAACCGAGCCTGGTTCCGCAAGCAGCTAAGCATCGGAGTAACTTTGCTAAGGCCATAGTGACGCAGGAAGTAAGGGGGACACATTTCTTCAGAAACAGTATTGATTCTCTTATTGTTGAGCCATCTCTTGCGATACTTAAACTTGTTCCTAATTATTTTATAAATACTGTCCAGAAAAACACCTCAAGGGAGTGTTTGTCATTCACTTAGTCAGTCTTGGCATTATCATTGCATTTTTGCAAATACTACAGGCTCATGGAAATAGTGATGCATGGTGCCAAGTGATAGGAGGAAACTATATTGGGAAAAGTGTGCAGTGACAAAGTTAGAGTGTAAGAATGTAGTGGTGAAGCTTACTTGTATGGGATCACACATACTGTGGCATACAGTCAAAGTGACGTTGATTTAATGAGCTGCAAAGGCAGTTCTTGGACACATACCTCAAATTTAACACTGATAAAATGGTGCGTTCTGCAAAAGCCTACTTGGAATGTATTTATGGACTATCTTCATGTTTAAAAATATTAGCCCATTTCATTTGACACACAGTGTTGGGTGTGGGGGAAAAGTCATGCTGTTTTTTTTCTCTTATTATCAAATACATTTTTTCCTGGTAAGAATTACATAACAGCAAGCTGCAAAATGGGAAAACCACATGTGTTTCAAGTTATCCTGAGAGCTTTAGTATAGTTTAATGGTGGAATTTGGAGATTAAGCTGGAAATTGTCTGACAGGAGTGTGGATCAGTTGCAATGACAAGATAGTTGAGATGTTGAATAGGAAATAGCACTCTGAAAAATCACCTTTTAACAATTTCAGTGAGCATGTAAAGGGACAAACCTGATGAATGATGTATTTGTATCTAGGAACTATGTCATCACATCCAGGATGAGGCACTGTGAGAAAAATGTAGGCTTCTGCATGGTGTCCCCTCTTCTGTGGGGCGAGGAACAGAGGCCTTGAGTACTGCACGTTGAGCATGGGGCTTTGTGTTCGAGCCTTGCAACAGGCAGCACCTGCCTGAGGCCTGTGCAAAAATGCAAGAGGTGGGCTCGTGTGGTTATAAACTGCTATACTAAAATTCACACGTGAACGGTATTTGTTGAAATTGTGGTCTTGAGATGTAAATGCAGGTAAATCACAATTGTGATATCCTGTATTTCTCTCTCAGGGCCTATAGTTAAACTTATATGTGACTTAGAAGAAGAAAAATACTATGCATGCAACCTTTACATTCTCTGTTCTCTTTAGTCTGTGATCTATTTTGCATGGTATAATTATAGAGGAAAAGAAAAGGTGCTTGAGGCCTAGATGTCCATGGTAAAGGCTCTCCTGTTATTAAAAAAAAAAAGTTGCAGAAGTAACTTCACTCATTTGAGCCTTTTCTGGTTTACTGTGATTGTGCTTCTCATCCCTCTGAGGCTAATTTTGGCCTCTAGTAACAGAGGTAGGAAAGCAGCTGAAACACGTCTTTGTTCAGTTTGCAAGTACAATGTAACAGAACTTTTGCAAAAGAAGTACAGGTTCACATCTTGCTCCTTTGACTGCTTTCCTTAGTTCAAAGGTTCCTTTTGTAACCATCAAATTATCCCACACAGAGAACATGCAAGCAAAACTCTTTTCTGCATGCAAATGTTACTTTCTGCTACAGAACACTGTACACCTAGACTTCCAGTTCTGTCTGTTTTGCATGGTAAAACACCATTTAGAGGGTCATCACATACATGGACAGTAATGCCACCTTAGTTTGACAAGATGTTAAAATGTGCTTTATCAGCATTGCCTACTAGAGATCAGTATATTTGAAATAGCTGTGCAGGAGGATGTTTTCCAATAGTGACAGCATGTACTACAAAAAATAGAAGCAGTGTTTAATATCTTGCTGAATTCTTCAGTATATTTGTTAGCTTTTGTGAAGGTCTTATCTGGAAGCACTATCTCCTTTTGCTCTGATTTCCTGGCACTAGAATTCTTTGTATGATTGCTTTTGTTTTAGCCAAAATTATGGGTACGGCTAATAGTTTAGCTTGATCCATCCACAAATGTTGCTGTACTTGGTGTATTCCTCACAGAGATGCATCAAACTGTAGTGGCTAAAAGATGCATATAGGTGGTGGTTGGTGTTTTTTGTTTTGTTTTTTTTTTTTTTTTTAATTAAAGAAATGACAGCAGGAAGGGACATAACGAGGTTGTCTTCGAGCCAGTGATGCTCAGCTGCCTACTGAAAGAAGATTAGGAGGCTTGATTGATAGTAGAGATAGTAGAGGTATGAAGAGTTAATAGACTCCCAACTTTTCAAGAGAGGTGTGTAGGACTCTTGATTTTTCTCTGTTTTGGCTGTCTAAAACTGCAACTATTTTTCATAACAGCACTGTGCCTGTCATGCAGTGTAACTAAAAATCCTACTTAAGAGTTTAGGATCGCAATGTTATGCACTGATGTGCACCATTAAGGGTAATAAAAATCACATCTCTCAGGTACACCAGCTGCAGGTTGGTACCAAGTCGTAGAGGAAAATACGGGGGAAAAAAAAAAAAAAGAAATATGTGTGTGTGTGTGTATGTGTGTATAATTTTTCACTGAATGTGAAGGCTAAATTTCTGTCTGTAGTTTGTGGTCCACCTAATACTAATTTGTGGTAAATAACTGAAAGTGATGAAGCCAAGGCAGGACAGTCCTTTCTTTTCACAGTAGCTTGATGTAAGCAAATGTGATGTACTGTAGCAAGCTGCTCAGGTCTGTAGACCCGTAACAGGCTTCTGCACTAGCCAGTTCTGGCTTGTTTGCACAGGCCACCTCCAGTGGTCCTTTACAGATACATCTCCAGATACATCTCTTCAAGCTTTTCTGCAGCGGGGGAGCAAGTTACAGTGGTTGCCTCTGCAGATAAGCTCTACTGCACTTTGGGTTTGGCTGGCTGGTTTATTTTGATCTGTCTCCTTCATCTTGACCATGGATTGATGCCATTTTGTGCAGGTAGTAGTTGCTTGACCACAGGCAGATGGGGCAGGACTGAGTATCTCAAGCCCTTTCTGAGAGATAGATGTATATATCTGTGCCTCACAGTGAACTGACCTTTCTGTATGTTGGTACAAAAATGCCTGTATTGTTCTGGGGATGAAAATGAAGTTTGTTCTCTTTGCTTGCTTCCCTACAACACAATTTTATACTATCAGCTGTTTATTGACTTTTTAATTTATTTTTTCCCCTCCCCTGAGTATCCTTTTGACTATACAAAGTTAATGGCACTGAATGCCTATTTTTAATAGACCAAAGCAGAAAGCCTTTCCTATCCATGTATTTCCTATTAACATGTGTGCCCCTTCTATTTTGGCTCCCTTGCTCTTCATCCACTAATGCTTCCCATTCCTTCCAGTTCAACTGTGCACAATCTCTTGCTGAGTCTCTCCCTCCCCTTCTTGCCTGTTTTTTTTTTTTCTTTGTTCCCCATCCCAAATTGCTCACTGTATTCACTTGCGCCCTTCCTGTCTGTTCTATGCATGAAAGTCTTCAAAGTGAAAGCAGCTACGCCTTCAGTCTGGCCTTGTGAGGCATCTTACAGTGTCTACCCTTGCTCTCCTATGTGCATACAGTAACTTGCGCACACACACAAATACACCAGCCAGAGCACCTCAGTAAAGATTTTTAGCTGATCTCCTAATCCGCTTCTTAAACTAATGGCCTTCTCTTAGGAGCTTTGGGATAATACGGTGCTCTGCAAGAAAACTGTTTGCACCACCATCACCAATTTTGTGACCTTTGCTGCACCTGCTCCTGCAGTGAAGGAGCCATCTCTGTCCTGTGGCCATCCTTGCTGCTAGAATGATGAGGAGAGCTAAGCATGTGGGGTAGTCTGGCTGGCTCTTACTTGTCTCACTGTTTTCTTGCCCTTTATCTGGTGGTCCTGAGTAACTAGCACAGGACTGCAATTCAGTGCTCTTACAATGGTATCGTATTGCAAGCAAAACTGAAGACCAGTCTCTTTATTTGCTATAAAGTAAAAGCATAGCTAGCTAGTCCAAAATATTAATGAGTATCCCTTTTCTCTTACCTTGCTAATTGTCAGGCTGCTTATTCCTGGGAGCAAGACACAAAACCGAGAGGTAGTGAGTGCATACTGCTAACAGCAACTCTTGAAAGGCAGTTTTCTATAAATGAGTTTAAACATATGTCCATTCAGCGTACTGATTTGTGTTACCTCAGACTAAAACAATAACAATCAGTAACCAGTAAAATCATAGGCTGAAAAAGGTATTTAATTTACTTATTCAGATATTCCAGCTGATTAATACCAGGTAAGGCATATCAGAAAGTGGAGTATCACACTGTATACTTTAAATCGTAAGAACTCTGTTCCTGCAAGAATGTATTGATTTAATTTTTTTTTTTACTTTAGTTTATGGAAACTATATATAATGTTCATAGCCAGTGACTATATTTTATCTTGTTGGAATTTTGTTAATGATTCATAAAACAGTATGCATTAGGCAAAAAGTATGATCAATAGTTGGGTGGTTTTTTTTTTCTTTCTAAATGCTGAAAGCTGTATTTTTACCTTTTGAAAACCATGGTGTGGGCCATTAACTGTCTTACAGATAATACTGTATGCCTTTTCTAACGTAGTCATAAAGATGCTTCTAACCCAGTTATAATGATGCATTGAGAGGTGTAGATACTGTTTTAGAGGGCTTCTCTGTGAAGGAAGGAGATTCTTATTCAGGCCATGCTCAAGAATTCAGAGACCTCTTTCGTTTGTGGGAAGATTCATACTAATTTTCCTTGGAAGAGCTGACAGGTTCTGGTCTGTTCTCTTTGAAATTCAGTGGTGTCAGGCTGTGTATGGTTCTGCTACAAAACTCACCCACTGCTTGCTCTTGTTGCTGGTGGAGAACTGTCTCCTTTTTGTTTTAAGTCCCATTCTCATTGTGCTCACTATCTTTAATTGAAAAAGCTGATTTATGTGGAGATGTATCCTTTGCTTATAGTAATAGCTTAAGATTTTGAATTTTCCCATAATATTTCCAGCTAGGTTATTCAAAAAAAAAAAAAAAAACAGCTAGCCATTTGCAAAGAACTTCTTGGGGAGGAAGACTGTAGTGGTGTTATATATCGTTTATGAACTGCTTTTTTTTTTTTTTTTACAAAAGTGTGCATATTGGTGCAATTAATGTGGAGTATAAACCACATCTAAAAATAATGGAGTGTTGTGGAACTGGCAAAAATATTTAGTAATGGCTTCGTTTTACTTTCTTGCTGCCAAAAATGTTCAGGGACAGGTTTTTCAGTTTGGTTTGGCAAGTGAAAGACTGTTGGAAAACAACTTGCTTATATAATTTGACTGTAAATAACTACTTAAAAATATTTATTTGCGAAGATTTGTATTGCCATTTAAAAATTCTGTGGCTAAGTTTCCATACCTGAAAAGAGCCGTACGTATTTCTTCCCAAGATATACCTCATGTTCCTTAATGTCAGCAGGATAAGTATTTATGCTGAGTAGTTTTGATTCTTAAAGTACACTGCAAGTATATCCATAATTTCAGATGAGTCTCAAATTCAGCATAATGTCAGGCAAAAAAAGTAGTCAATTGCTCATTCTGGGCTGCCCATTGAAGACTGACTTAGACAACAAAAGTATGCGGTTCCTATAAGGGCAGTAGTAATCTTTACATTTAAGCAGCCACATGGTCAGAGAATGGAATAACTTTTTAAAAATATTACCAGTTCTTTGGTGTGCTTAGTGGTGCATTTCTACTCTGGTGGCTATAAAATGGCTGTCTCAGTTTGATGACAACTAGACGGCAGCTATGACAAATAGCAGCTATTCCCTTACATGCTAAGCAGATCTTTCTTTAGTTGGTTTCAGAATTTAATTTTATTGTATTACTCTTGTTTTTTGAACTACTGTTGTCTGATGTGCTCCTGTAATTATTTTTTTTCTCCCTTGAAGCTTTCTCTGTAGTTTAAAAAGAAACTTGTTAGAAAGCTCATTTAAACTGAGGAGACGCCAGCTTTTGTGCTTTATAGGGCATTTCATAAAATGGGATAATGGTCTTTTTTTCCATGGCTTTGCAGGTGATTTGGGAAAGGTCTCTGAGGAACTTTTGCTCTATAGGAAGCTGAGAGCTCTTAATCTAATCTAAGGAATTCTGGTGATGTAGGAGTTGTTCTGTGCAGAGAATGGTATAAGCAAGTTTTTAAAAAATAATTTTCAATAATAAAGTGAGCTTTCTGTTAAATTTGAACTAAAATTAAGTTGGAGGGGTCCAAGGAAAACTTCTACTAATTGCAGTTTTAACTATCCTGAAGGAAAATAGTGGGGTTTTTTTCATTAGCCATAATAGGTTTTATTATTCAGTACAGTAACTTCAAAGTGTCTCTCATCAGAATTTAGACACAACTTTCAAATTTGGTGCTGACATCAATCTTCTGTATCCATTCTTGAGTGACCTTATTTTTCACACAAGCTAGGCACCTGAAAAACAAGTTGCTGTTTAAATATACATTTGGTGACCTACCTTAGCCATATGCTACTGTAGATACTTACCCCAAGCTAATCATGAGCTTAGTTCTGGTGCTGTTGCCCAGCCCATTGGGAACTGCTGCTAACACTTCTTTCCATCTGTCTCTCAGTCTTGCTTCCTGGTTTTGTCACAAGTGGACTTGCAACTCTGAGGTTATACGAAAGTATGCAAGTGACTGAAACAGCTGAGACAGTCAGTCTCTCATTCAGCATGGGCCAAAGGTCTGACATGTTGCATCACCTTCCTCATCCCCTTCCAAGCTTATTCTTGATCTCAGGGGAGTCCATGTAAAAGCTGTGCTTGCTGCTGTAATGCATTCCATTATGAGTAATACTTTTCGGTAGGTTTTTTTTTTTGTAAGTTTAATTGTCTACGTGATTTCTTGTGGGGCTTGAGGAGTACCGGTGTCGTAATAAGGATGCTAGCGAATGCGTGCTTGGAAGGCAGGACCACAGCAGCACCAGCTTGGATCAGCTGGAATTGTTGCAGATACGCAGCCTGAGTGGTACATGGTGATACTGTGGAAATCAGGAGGAGTCATGACAGGGTATCCAGACCTTTCCCTTCCTTCAAGTCTGTACCAACTACGTTTAAATCAGTTGTCTAATCTGTCAGAAAATCTCCATTACCACCTATCACATCCTCCAAGGTAGTCTGTTCCACTCCTAGACTATCTTTTCACAGCTGTATGGAAGAGCCCTCAAATGGAGACAAAAATGGGATTTTCAAGACTTTAATTTCTTAGATAACCTGGATGCTGAAAAACTTAACTTAGCTAGTATTCAGTAAAAGCTGTATGCACAAAATTTATACTTGCAGGACCCAGGGTAAGAAAGCATAGAGAACTTGAAGATTGTGATAAACCACTTCAGCATTGAGCTCGGTGTTTCCACAGCATATTGTTTTGCAAACTTTGTTGTGCTTGATACATGCTAATATGCTAATGGGCTGAATAATTCCCTGTATTGTTTCACTTACAAGTTGCCCATGGAGAACTGCTGAACAGATTATGCTGTCTGTTTTAGTGCATGTGAATTGTTTTAACCACAGCTTTTGTGTGTCGTCCACTCAACAATATTTTTTTGGGATGTTCTTCTAAGCAAATAATTTCTATTATCTTTCTTCATTATGTGCTTCTGTTGTAAAGTTATGTTTGCATAGCAATTTTGAGTTGGTGAAGAAAAATACAGTGTGGCTGACCTTTTGTTGAGGTGGAAAAAGGTGGATGAATAGACAAAAGATTAAGGTCTCAAAATAGAGCATTACAACTGTTGTGAAATTCTTGTTTCATACACGTCTCGTCATAGTAATTTGTTCTGTGCTTTTCTGCTTTTGATCTTGTGTATTCACTCTATGCTTTTTATACTTAGCCTTATCCATTTGACCTATTTTCTGGGTTGGTTTTTTTTTTTCATGATTCTTTCTGGAGTTTCAGATCACTAAGGTTGTTGGTTTGACCAAGTTCCTCTTTTGTATATATTCCCCACCCAGCAAGGGGAGATTGTTTGTACCTCTGTTTGTGTCATTCCTTTAGAAAATAAGTAACACTTCCACTGACCTCCTTTTCCCCTTCTATGAGACTTCATTCCCCTTGGATATTACCCACCAGTTATGTGAGTGATGCAGCTTACATCTGTTTCATTCCAAAAATCATGGCCACCGTGTTACGTGATCCCTGTCATTCCATTTTGCATGTACTATCAAAGGCAAATGTAGAAGAATTTTCCCTCTGATTGTGCTTTTTGCTTTCTTAACCAACCATTTGTCCCAACATGCTACAGTATTTTGTTGGACAGCATGCATTATGTGGTGGTGTTATCTCAAAGTGCAATGTCTGGTATGTGTTAGTAGCATTAGGACCATTGCCATATTGAAGCTGCCAAAGTGAAGGAGTAGAGCTCTGATTGTGGGCTCTGCAATTTTTTCTACCTGTGCCCTTCACTGTGCTACTACCATAATTTCTATTTTCTTCTATTGCATACAGTTGTATATAGTGTTCAGACATTGACTTCTTTCACATGTTTCAAGGAAAGCCCCATCTTGACAGTTTTTACTCATTTGTAACTCTAGTTGGCTTTGTAGAAAGATTGCTAGTCTTCTAAAAGCTACTGTTGGTAGCACATGAAATCTCAGTTATGAAATCGTAAGTAGCAGTTGGGAAGTCTTCTTTGTCTATGTACAAATATGCTGTTCTACTTCATATCCTTTCAGTCTGTTACAAAATTATGAGAAATTAATGAGGCCATTTCACTTTGTAAAAGGAGGGCCTGTTAGCAGTTTCTGCAAAATACACAATGTGACGCCGATTATGTCAGGGATCAAATGTTTGTTCTTTCTGATTGCTGGTCTGGGATCAGTGATGCAGAAAAGTTCCGTAGTTCTTAATATGTGAACACTATCTACTATGCAGGAGAAAGTTCTCTCTGCTTTTACAGTTGATGTTTGGAAAGATGCAAGAGAGCCTTCAGTGCTTCTGGGAAGAGCAGAAGACACAGCAGCTGGCAATAGAGCTTAAATAGGCTAATAGGCAGTAGAGGAGTAAGACAGATTGAAGACTCTCAGAGTGAAGCTCTGAATTTGGAAATTCATGGAGGAGGGGGAGAAAAAAGCCACCTCTTCCTAGAGGACTTTCAAGTTACCTGTGAGATGCAGAATCTAAAAAATACAGAAGTTACAAATGGAAAGGGATGTGTGTTGTTGTAGGAGCACAATACGCTATGTTCCTGAGGATTGCTAAACTTTGATTCCTTTAATACATTTGAAGTTTTATTTCCATTGTTGTAAGAAAATTTCCATCTGAAAAAATCACAGCAGATTATTTTCAAAACAAAGAATGTGACTTGTTACAGGAAATAAAATATGTAGCTATAGCTTGTGCTATTGTTGTAGCTGTTCCTGTGACTCTGGATGTTACGGTCGTGGACTAGTCTGTTTCACCCGAGAGAACAGGTTAATGCACTAGGAGTGCCACTTTAAATGGAAGAAGGCAGGACTCTTCTGAGTTGTGAAATCTCCCAGGTAATCGAACTTTATTCTGAGTATTTGTAAACTATAATGGAGGTGGTATTTGCTGAAGTTCTACCTTTTTATTTGTTTTCCCTTTCTGAAAGCTAAGGGAGGAGGATAGATGATCTGACACTTTAATCAAGGCATTACAATATAAACATACATAGTTTGTAATATAAATAACACTGATAAATTACTTTTCAAATTCAGCCTGCAAACTGAAAAAAAAATTGGTACTCCTATTACCACTTCAAAAAAACCAATTCAAATACTATGCTGTATACCTGGAAATAGGGGATTGCTGTAGAAAACAAAGTGTCGGAGTCTTAGCATTGTACTTGAGCGAGTTACTGAGAGCCTAAAAGGTCTGGCAGGGCACTGAAACAAATGTGTGTTATTAAGCTGGGTAAATAAAGGTGGTGTGAACAGCTGAGATGACTTAGACTAGGTGAACAGTCTGAATAGCAGTTTTGTGATGTTTTTTGCTTGCTGCTTTTTCTGTAGCCTTTGTGCTGTCCTGACATTGTCAAGAAGACAGTGAGGAGGACGAGGAGATTTTTTTTCTATTTTACTTTAGATGTGAATTTCATCACTTTGCATACTACTTGTGATCTGCATCTCCCTCTTATTTTTGAGGCAAAAAAAAAATTTGCATTTATAGGCTAATTGGGTCTCAAA
The DNA here is from genome assembly GCA_023375905.1 of Nycticorax nycticorax. Classification (NCBI taxonomy): domain Eukaryota; kingdom Metazoa; phylum Chordata; class Aves; order Pelecaniformes; family Ardeidae; genus Nycticorax; species Nycticorax nycticorax. The sequence continues at coordinate 7,254,508 of JAKFQP010000061.1, read as the reverse complement.
ACTGGACAACATGAGCAAGATTGTCTTAGGATTAATAATTTATTTTTTTGCTGGACATAACAAGCTATACAATTTCTGATTGCTTTTTTTAGCTCTGTGCAGCTGTTCACTCTGAGATTGTTCATCCTAGCAATAATCAGGAAGACCAGACTCTTCCAGTTTTCAGTAATGCAACAACAGTACTATCACAAATTTCATCCAGAAGGTTTGACTTCCAGTTACTCTTAAAACCTCCATAACTAGTTGGAGGTGGGAGGAACTTGCCAAGGTAACAGGCCTAACCATTCCTTTTTTCTTCACTCTTTTCCCCTTCTCCTTTACAATTCATACAATACATATTTTTTTTTTTCTGCATAAGCAGAAAAGATAGATTTTAATTTTTTTGAGCAGGATAAATCAGTTGTATCTACGATGCAGTAAAAAGTTTGCTCTGGTTTCACAGTTGGTGTCTGGAAAGAAGTAGGAGATCCTTCAGTGCTTCTGGGAAGAATGGAAGTCACAGCAGTTGGCAGCAGAGGTTGAACAGGTTAACAGGCATTACAGGAATTGGGGAGATTAAAGACTCAGATGGAAGTTCTGAATTGGAAACTCATGGAGGGGAAGATAATTTTTCAGATTTGAAGCTAATGATTCTGATGATAATCCAGTGCATTGCAATATGTAAACATTGACTTCATCCTCAGGATGTATTGGTTTAAAAATACATGCTAGCTTTTACTCCTTGGATGGGATAGGGGGACATACAGGTATGTTTGGTCTTAGATGGCTATGTGACTTCTGCTACAAGGTAGTGAATCCGTTCCACGGACTAGTGTCAGGGATATTAGTAAAAAAGAAAAAGAGGAGAAGCAAAGAAAAATAAATAGCTGAACTGTATATGTATTTTCTTACAACTGAGTGGCCACATACAATGGCATCCTGGGGCGTATTAAGAGGAGGTGGCCAGCAGGTCGAGGGAGGTTATCCTCCCCCTCTACTCTGCCCTGTTGAGACCCCACCTGGAGTACTGTGTCCAGTTCTGGGCTCCCTGGTTCAAGAAGGATGAGGAATTCCTCGAGAGAGTCCAGAGGAGAGCTACAAAGATGATTAGGGGACCAGAGCATCTTTCCTATGAGGAAAGGCTGAGGGAGCTGGGCTTGTTGAGCCTGAAGAAGAGAAGACTGAGAGGGGATCTTATAAATACTTAAAAAATCTTAAGGGTGGATGTCATGAGGATGGAGCCAGACTCTTATCAGTGGTGCCCAGCGACAGGACAAGGGGCAATGGGCACAAACTCAAGAATAATAGGTTTCAGTTGAACATGAGGAAGAACTTACCATGAGGATGACAGAGCACTGGAACAGGCTGTCCGGCGGGGTTGTGGAGTCTCCTTCTTTGGAGATATTCAAAACCTGCATGGATGATGTCCTGTGCAACCTGCTCTAGGTGAACCTGCTTTAGCAGGAGGGTTGCGTCTCCTGAGGTCCCTTCCAACCCCTGCCATTCTGTGATTCTATCATTATCTCAGTTTTCACTTGAGGGCTATGTAACAGTTGAGACAACTTGTATACAAAGAATGTTCACTGCCATTAAAAGACATAAGGTTTTTGGAGGGGGCATTAACTTGTGATGACTGTTGAGAAAGCTGTAGGTCATTTCATGCATTGCCTCTTCTCTTACTCTGTGCACTACACCAAATTATGCTTCCTTTCACTTGTTTACATCTGCTTATTGGCATGCTGCCTAGCAATGCTTGCAGGTTCTTAAATGCCACTCTGCATTGTCCTGGTCACCTCAGAATGAAGGCAATTAAATCACTGAAATTATATTCAGCATTGTTTTAAAGTGTAAAGAAAAGCTCTGTAAAGAAGCTAAAATGTAATAAAAAGAATTTAGGTCACACTTCCCATGTGATGTTAACAATTCAGCGGCCTCCTGAGTGTTCTGAAAATAGTGCAATGCAAAAAACCTCTGAGGTCCCTTCTTCAGTTCCTGCTCCCAGGGACACACAGAAGTATGCTGATATTTTTAACTTTATTTCCTAAGGAAACAAGATGTATTTGTGCAATTTGTATGTCAGAGGATGCTTTGTGTGTCCCGAGCCCCTTCCTTTGCAAATAATCTTATAAATAATCCTACTGTTCAAATTCTACTGGAAGGGGAAGGGGAAAGCAGTTTTGGTTGACCTAAATTTGTCAACTAAATTGGACAGTGGTCCAGAGTAACAGCAAGTTTCATGAAAAAATAGACAAGATGGGGTGATACCTAAGTGGGAAAACTGGAGCTGATGTGTATATTGTATTAGGTGGCAGAGAGTTCAGATGGGAGGGAGACTTCATAAATGCATCATGTACAAGAGAAGTTTGTTCAGTGCCTTAGAAGGTGCAAGCTCCAGTATTTATCATCCCAAGGAAGTAGGGGAGTTAGCTTTTTTAGTGCCTTTTGATCTTGGAGCTACTCTTTTGTAGCTCCAAGAGTGCTGTGACTCGTTTCGGGTCACTTGAGGCAGGGGAAGATCACAAGAAGACAAGTACTTAAGAGAGTAGTTTCTCATTAATCAATGTGTGTTGATGGATATTTTTATTTTTTTATTTTTTCCTGCTGAGGAGCATTTTTGGTTTAGAAGTTTTTTCCCTTCCCACATCACTGTGTAACAAAGTTTTGCAGTTTCACACTGGAGCTGTAATCTCTGTCGCCCAAGCAATTTGGTGGAAGCATGTTGCCATACAGATCTGCAAATTCATTTAGTGAATTGAGGAACTGACTTGTCAGGCTGCTTTCTCAGCTAACACAAGGAAAACTATAACTGGGCTGTTCATAGAATTAGAAAGGACTGGTAACATCTTTACATCTTGTGCTGACAAACTGCCATTGTCAAGAATGCACTTTTGTGTTGAAAACTGCCAGTTACTTAGGGCAGATAAGATGGTTATTCTGATAATCTCCTTTTTTTTTTTTTTCTGGTGTGGACTTAATATCCTTGGTATGAATTTAATGTGAGATCCTATGTGCTTTTCTGAGGAGTCAGCTGCCCCATTCTGGGGGGGTTTGTGTCATCCTGGAGGAAGAGAACTGTTTAAGGGTTAGAAAGTGGCTATCTCTAATAAATAGGTTATCTGAATGCACAGAAGTATGAGAACCAAATTTCTGGATGAATTCCAAAATTGTGTATTCTATCCCAATGCATTCACTTACCAAAAAAATAAAAAGTGTTTCCTCAAAGTCCAGTTTTGTGTTTCAGACTCTTTTAACGATGAAAAATGTGTCAGTAAATGGTGAATTTCTGCTGTATAAGGAAAACACAATTAAAAATTCAATAACAAAAAAGAGAAGTTGGGTAGGAGGCTTGCATTTGCTGTCTGTCAGTTCTCAAATCTCCAGCTGCGTGGTGGGCAGGGTGGTGCTGACCTAGCAGGCTTCTGGCTAGGGAGAGAAATTATAAAGGCACCTCTGTAGTTCTAGAGGAAAATGTGTATGGCGCTTTTCCCCTGGACTCATGGAAATTGCAGTTTGTGTTGGTTAAGAAGTGTACAACTCAACAATTCCAGTGTGAGAAACTAAACTGTAAACCATAGGTTTTTCTTTTAAAGTGTGAAGCATATATTGAGTAGGTGTGATTCTTTTAAATCTGTATTTAGGACAAGAAGCTGTTGTGAGCACAAAGTTGCAGTTGAAGGCCATAGACTTGTGTCTCCAGAACTGAACGGGTCCCACTATTTTTTGCTGTAAGTCAGACTCATGACCAAAATGTTGACTCTTCAAGAGCATTTGGGAAAAATACACTTCAAATTTCTACTGGGCTTTAACGTTTCTCTCTTTTGTTGTCATGTAGGATATATGGTACCTAACAAGTTAAACAGGAGATCTTTATAGCCCAGTTTTTCACTGAAAAACTACATTATTTCTGAGACGAAATGTTTTCCTCCTCTGCGCTCCACACTCCCCCCCCACCTCAACCCCAGTCTTACTTTATTGTGAGTCTGCCCTTTGTCAGATAGATGCAGAGACCCAATGCTTTGCAATAGCTTCCTGCTATTGTAATAAATAAATATATAGTTGTAGCTTAGCCTGGAAGTGGGTCCAAGACTCTTAAGTTGTAACCTGTCTTTGCAGTGTTAAACCTCAGCAGAGCTGTGTGCTCTGTTTCTCAAAAGATTAGGAACTGAAATAATTCCATTCTAGATGTATCTAGGAATGAAATGAACTGACGTAGATAGGAAAAATTTACCTTCTTCATGGTATATGTTTCTGTACTTGGTAGTTACTGATGTTGGGATCTCATTGTCTGGTTTCCTATCCTTGGATGGATCCCCATGTTACAGGGCCATATTTTCACATGAATGAAGTGTTCTTGAATTAATTTGACTGTGCTGGGAACAAACAGGCTTTTCTTCCATGTTCTGTTTTCCATGAGTGTTTTCTTCAGCTAACTTATTACTGAAAGAAAGTTTCCATATTGCATTCATATTTGGCTTTTGCTGAGCATATATGATCATATTTTAGGAAGTTTTGGGAGTGGTAGAACATCTTATTATATCGATAGTCTTGTGGAGGGGGGGTGGAGAACAACAATTTGGGGGGTTTTGGTGGTTTTACCAAGGTATCAGTTGATTAAGAAGTCTTCTTCCTACTAGTGATTAAAATGACCTTTTTTTCCTACAAAAGCTGTTTTAACAGAAGTTCTTGATGTCTGTGTTCATGTACTGATAGGGTTATAAGTATGGATCAGTATTAATTAATATTAAATGTGTGAATATAGGTAAGCTAGATAAACTACCAAAAGCTATCAAAACTGAGTTTTTGCCTTTAAGTGGGAGTTTGATGTGTAGGATGATGCTAATACACGTCCAGATAAAAGAATTATTGATTAAGATACATTAATTGCATGAAGTCTACAATGAAGAATGTAGCTAGCTGCAGTAGGAAAATACTAATATGTAATGTTAGAAGAGGTTTTTTTCTAAGGAGTCATTGTTTGTTCTCAGAAAATCCAGGTTTCTATTTGTTGTTGTGTCCCCCCCTTTTTTTTTGTCTCGGGTGCTGAAGAGGAGGAAAATGCTGGTTTGAAGCCTTTCAGGAAAAGTTTCTTAGTGGTGTTACGTGTACTTTTCAGATTAGTGGAAAATTAAATTCAGTGAATGAGAAACAGGAATTATTTTTTTTTTAAATCAATTTTTAGTCATGTACAAGATGCTGTGTATACTGATTAAAGACAAATGAGATTTTTTTTTTTTTCTTCCTGTGTGGTTGACAAATTAAATTGAAGAATAGCTTTACTGATGTGGCTTAAAACAGTTGTGGATGATGGGAAGAAGTACTGATTCCAAAGAGGTATCAAATAATACCTGATTATGTCATCTTTCCTCATATGTTTGGTAAAACCACTTTAACTATGAAATAGCTCACCTCAACAAGACTACTTACAGAAATTAAGTTTATAGTAACTACCATTATGGAAAACTTCCAAAATGAGTTTGTTATCTACGACTATTCAGTATGTGGTCCTCCAAACTGTCACTCCTATGGCTTATCTTTTCAATTTCAATTTTTAAAGTCCTCATGGAAGTAAGCATGTAATTTCACAATGCTCCAGAGCATGTATGTCTACTGCTCCACGTAAGTGTTTTATTGTAGGGTTGCTTGTGCCACAGTAGTGAAGTATCTATGGCAAAGGGAAATTAGTAAGCAGGTTATTTGAGATGATGCTTGAAAAGCATTACTCATAGCTGGATTCTTACTTGGGCTGAAGAATAGTAGGAAAAGGAAACCTAAAGCTATTCTGTGAGATGTGAATTTGTGATTGCATATTGATAACAGATTTTCCTTTTAATAGGCTCTGGAGAACATCAACACCACCCATGAATGGCTTGATCTTTGTTCTCAGCTCCAGATGACTTGTCCTGTTGGTCATAAGGGTACGTATAATCCCATTGTGAAAGTGTTGGCAAATTCAAGAATTTAAACACATCCTTGTAGATTTTTGTTTTATTCACTTTGGCAGCCATGCTTGGAGTGTCTGACCCAAGGGATCTCTAACTTAGCGATTTATTGATCTAGCATTGCTTTACAGCCGTAATAAGACGTAATGTCAAGTATCTCCTTGCTCCTTTGAGACGATACAGCGTGTCAATGCAGCTAAAGGCCTTGGACCTCTGAGACATGCCACTGAGTATCTGGCTCACAAGCTTCATGGTTTTGCCCAGTGTTACACCTTTCAAAATCATCTCATGCAGTCTGATGAGGAGCAAGATTTCACTGTGTCTTCATGCAGACCTGCATACTGGTGTAGGGAAAAAGAAATAGAGGGTCATGTAGAATTGGGACATATGCCGGGCGGGCAGTGCTGTCTTTTTGGCCTGGAGAATCCTTCTAAGAATGTCCTAGATGTGTCACTGATCTTGATGACTTGCTGTCCTCTATAAAAAGTTGGAATTCAGCAAAAAAAGGATAACAAATTGTATGATGTTTTCTGAACACTTACTTTTCTAAAGCAACTACTTTGTTTGTAACTTCTGTTGTTAGATGTTGTCTGTTACTGAAAATGGAGATGTTACTGCTGGAAAGTCAAATGAAGAGAAAACCTATAAGAAGGTAAATAAAACTTTCAACCTTTCCATTGCATGTTTTTCCCTTCATATTGGTAATTCAAACCTGCTGTAAATGAAATATATTTCAGAACTGACTAAATACAAGAACAAACAAAACACATTCTCTGGATTTTTTTTGAAAGTACTTTATTCCTTCTGTGAAATCATAAGACGTTTCTACCTACTGCAGAGTTGACTATTTGAAAGCTTGTTCAGGACAGCTTTAAAATATACACTCTTGCTAGATTGATGGAAATTCTTCGCTCTTAGCAACAGATACACCTCTGGGCATTAACACTGTTGTCAGAAATTTAGTACGGTAGGTTCCCAAATGCTTTGAATGTTTATGTGATGTGTCTGGACTACAAACCTACTCCATCACCTCCTCAGTGCTTTGCCAAACAGTACACTTTTTGTTTGCTTCGTTTTTTTAAAAAAGAAATGTTGTTTAAATGAGGACAAATTTAATGTAGGAGCATGCCTCAACAGTAGGAGCATGCCTCAATGGCAGCAGCATAGGGGTATTTAGATGTTATAGCAGTAGCTGATACTGGTTTTGGTTTTCTGTCACTGATTGTCTGGGACCAGCATTATTTAGGTCCACCTAGCACTGTTGATAACTCAGGGGAGCTATAAATGCACATTTTTCTTTACCTATTTACACAAGCAAATTGTTAGCTGCTGGATTTGATCATTGTCTTAACAGATCACCTCAAAAAGTGGTGATTTTCTTCTTAATTTCTGTAATCTAGTACAGAGATCCACATGGTCATAAAGTGTATATCATGGGTTAGAGTTTTTCATTTCTGAGTGTTGCCTACAGCACTGCTGGTGAAGTGAAGGAGAATAATAAGCTACTATTTTTTTTCCCCACCCCTTTTGTTGGCAGCAACATTTTTAGTATCTGGGTGGCCTTAACATTCCAGATTATTTCCTTTCATTTCTGAGAAAATTATGTTTGAGAAAGTGCTTTTTTTTTTCTTTTTAGACATAGGTTATGCTCAGTCTCCCAGCTTATGACTTTAAAATATTGAAGTCTAAATTGTTCTTGACATTTAATATGAGAAAGGAGGAAAAGTTCAGTGCCTGAGGTGGACACTCTTGCAGTTCTATATTGTTAGACTAGACAAGACAAATCCTGGTCGTCCCACCCCTGGTGAGTTGCCATTCCCTCCAGTTATCCTACCTGCTCTTCCCTGTTCCTGTTCAAGTCTGCCTTGTAAGGACTTCTCACCATGGCAGAAATTCTTCTGTGTATTTACTGGAAATAAATCTGTGACAAAACCTAGGATTCACAACCACATCACTTTGGGAGATCACAGTGATTATCATCTCCAAATTCTGCCCTTTCCCCTGAACCACCAGTTGTCTGTATTTGTGTCTTACACGAGTTTAATTCCTTTTCTTATACTTACACCCTCAGTTGTTCTGTGTTCCAGATCCTGTGTTGCATATGCCCCATAGTTTAGTGTTATCACCAAATATTAGCATTATGCTCCTGCTTTTTGTGATAATAAAAAGATTAGTAAGTTTTGATCCCACCGTTTATTCATGCAGGGCTTACTGGTAGCATGCCTTTGCCTCGTGCTTTCGCTGTTAACAGTGTTTCCTCTTAAGCCAAATTCCTTACGAACCTTGCACTTTCTGTTATTCCTACCTTCTCCAGATATTCCGTGTAACACTATTTCATATTTTTTTTCAGAAGTCCAGAGGAATCAACTACATATGTCTAGAAAGTAGGTTACAGGGTGAGCCTGGCAGGACCTATGTTTGACAGAGGCATTTTATGCCATTTCTCATTTAATTCCATATTTTTAGGTAACTTTCACAAGGAGATCTTGCTCTGTTGAAGTCTTGTTTACAGTTAGGACCCGCCTGTCTTTCATTGCCCACAGCACTTCTCTTCACTCTTTTATACAGGTTCATTTACAGTTCTTCAGTCAGTGCGTTGTTGCACTTAAACGGTTTGTTTCGCTGGAAAATACTTGCAGTTCTGACCTGTGACTTCCTGTGCCACTTCCTCCTGAAATCTGGGCTGGGGAAGGGCTTGTTTCCTCCACTGGTGCTTTTTCAGCTACTTGGGCAGTTCCTGTTCCTATCTATCACTGCCCTTGATTGCAGTGGAAATGCTATACATTAGAGGTCAGACCTTGCTTGCTAACCTGTTCTCATAGCTCAGAGGCTTTGCTGCTTTTTTTTTTTTTAATAAAAAAACATAATAAAGGTGAAAAAGCTTGTGCTGTTCAGCTTAGAAAAGCAAAGGACAGTACCTTGGCTAGATCTGTGGCAATTCTGGTTTTTGCTCTGCTCTGACCTCTAATGTATAGCACAAGGGCAGCTGTATAACTGCTGTTAAGATGGGACTAAGTAGGTTTATGAAGAACTGTGTGGCATGGGACCTGTGGTACTGGTGCATATCTTTGACCTGGAATGCTCTTACCAGCGATGTGCTTCTCTGAAAAGGTCTGGTAGCCGAAGAAATTGTGCCACGAGATGTGGGCATGGAGGGTTTCAATGGAGCAATAGTATAGCTGGAAGCAGAATGAGTAACTTAGCACGTAGTTCAGAAACACAGACCTTAGCAAAGTTTTGCAATGTCACCTTTTATGTGGGTAATTCAAGGGATTTGTAGTGATAATTCTGGGAGATAATCATCCTGAAATGTGATGACAGTTTCAGTCTCAACCCCACCCCAGGTAAAAGGTCACCCTTGCAAAGCAGAGAGATTAGTGAAGGAAGAGTTAATGTCGTCCTGCCATTGTCTTCTATTGTGGGACCCACTGGTTGTAACAGTAACTCTGTCATGAGCTGTTGGTTTGGTCTTAATTTTAAAATCTTCCTTGGGCTCTTTATCTTCTCACAGAGCAAAATGCCAGTGTACCTCTCTCTCCCCTCCAGCAATTGCAAAGGGGCTTGCTGATTCAGGATCTGCAGTCACTTGGTAGCAAAAAGTGCATGACACTCAGATGCATGCTGGAATGTCTATAATGTCCAAAATAAAATGAAATCTCTAGGGATAAGGAATGCACTGATACTGCCCTGCTGAAAGGTTACATTGCATGGCGGGGGGGGGTGTGTGTGTGTGTGAGGGTGAGCAATCCTCAATCTGATCTAAAAAGCAGAACAGCCTTTTGTTTTAGAGAATTTTGCATTTTGCTTTATTATATCTTGTGTCAGTTTGTATTTCATAATAGCATGCAAAGATTATGTCTGTGCACCTTTAGTAATATAAATATATATATATAAATTCCATACAAATGGGAAAAGCGATGCATGGAAAATGTCTGCTTTGTGATGTAAAATCCAATGACCCATAAGAGAAAAGTAAATAAATGTCTTGGCTTTAGAGGCATTTTCCTTGTGCCAGGTCCAGTGAGAAATAAGCTTAACTAATCAATATATATTAAGCAACGTTTTAGTTGCTTGACCTGGAAATCTGAATATCCCTTATTAAGAACTGTGAATTGTCTCATAAGAGAAACCTTGGGGAAAACTAGAGAAAATAATTGCAAATTCTTGATTATTTTTTTAATCAATTTGTTCTGTGCAAGTGTAAAAAAAAAATAGTATTTTTGTCTCGGTTTTTATCTAGTGTAAATGAAACTGTTTACCTTAGCCAATACAATCTGTCCTATTGATATAGAGATGAATGATGGCTTACTAAAACCCATTTCCATCAGAAAACAAACAATTCCTAATGGCTGTTTGATGAAAAACAATTTTCCGCTGAGGCATGTAGAAAACCTTCACATTCTTTTCTTTCTGGTTCACTCTCCCTTGCTTCTGAAGACTCCGGAGCGAATGATGTAGGTACTGCTTTGAGTAGCAGCTGGGCTGGACTGACTGATGTGGAAAGGACAAACAGCTGCAGTTGCACCTAGTGTCGTGGAATTCAGTTGCTGCAGCAGATGGAGAATGAGTGGGAACTAAAGACTCCTTAATCCGCTCCGTCTTCTGTTCCCTCTTCATTTTGTAATTCCTCCTTTTGCATGCTGTCCATGCTGTCAGGGTGTGCACTCCTAAGGGTGATGTTCTCATCTAGTTGCACCTCATCTCATGGACTAGTTCCATGTGAAAAATTAGTTTGTAGCTCTGTGCTAAGAAAAAGTATGAGAATCATTCACTGGTGGAAACGGGCAATCCTAAAAACCTGCTTATCTCTTCCCTGTGTGTCTGCATCAGTGTATTTTGACCTGCAGTAACTCTAGCATAGTTTGGATTTGGAAGAGTTCCCAAAGGGATTACTTGCCTGTTCATCCTGGGGGAAAAAAGCAATCTTGTTCATAGTGGAAGAGTTTATTTCTGACATCTAGTATCTTTGCTGTGCAGTAGCAATATGTTCCAAACATGTTGTTAATCTATGTAGATTAATTGTAAGAGCTATCCATATATTACAAACATTTGTAGTAATGACTGGTTTTCATTGTTTTTAAGTTCACTTCAGTTGGGTAAAAGTGAACTTTCTCCAGGAGAGCATCTCTGACTTCATCCAGGATAAAGCTTTCCAGAATGATAAGTAATGTGTAGGCCTGTCAGTTGCATTTCTGGGACTTTAGATTCTTCCAATATTTTCTTTATGATTTTTGTTCAGCTCAGCTAAAATAGAGGTAGGTAACATCTTTATCTGAATTAATTAAATCTGCATTTCTTCAGTTTCCTACAATAGTCAAGTTTTGGCCCACTTCCCTGGCAAAAGAAAATCTGATTTGCCAGCTACATGAATGTAAACACCTTGGAGCTCCAATAAAATGCCTGACGTTACTAAAACCTTGTGCAAGACCTTGCATGAGCATTGCTACAATGTCCTTTTAGACTCTGAAATACATAACTAGACCAAGACAGTGGCACGGTTTCTATTACGAATCATGATCCTTCATTCAGATCTAATGGTTTTGTTCGGGTTTTGGGGTTTTTTGTTTGGTTTTTTTTTAGCTTTTAGTTTTTCTGCCACTGCAGGCTGACATAAATGCTCTTCTGGCTTTTAATTGTCTAATACTATTTAGTAAAAGTCCTTGAGAGATGATGGAACACAACTTTCTGTTTGTTGGGGTTTTTTTCTTTTGAAAACCACAACCTTCCCTTGCATATCCTCTCTTAAAAATGGTGTTATTTGAGGTGGGTCTGTTGGGCTGTTCAGCTGCAGTTGTTTGCTACAAGTGTTATTATTTCTGAAACTCCTCCTGGGTTTTTTCTATATCTGTAACTTTCAAGAAGTTGCTAAGTTTATCTATTTGAACATCGCCTAGAAAATTTCAGTCATTTTAATCAAGGAACTTAATGGAAGAGAAACTTCATACATACATGTTCAATGAAGCTTTTAAGGTAGAGGATTCAAATAACATTGAGATAAAATCTTTAATTGTGCAAACTGGCTGGCTCTTTGAGGGTAGGGGGCTTTTTTCATGGGTTGGNCCCCCCCCCCCCCCCCCCCCGAAGGGAGAAACAGAGGTGGGGGGGGGAAGGGGAAGAGGGAGGCTGTGGTTATTTGCTCCATTTCATGCTTGAAGATCCTAAGCAGAATAGCACGAGAGCCTGGCAACAAAATGCAGTCACTAGACTCTTAGCTTCTCTTGGATATCCATCACAGTCTTGTCACTGAAATCTGGAGTATGCAATAGCCACTTTTTTTTTTCCATTTCCTCCTGATATTTTGCAGACTTAGTTGTGAGAACCTGCTGACACACGTGCAGCTTTTGCATTTGAGATGTCATCAGTCACACAGTAGTCCCTAAATCTGCTTCCTGATGAAAGAGATTTCAGTAACATCCTGATGCTTAATACTAGGATGGTAGCAAGAATGGGGCACAGACAGGTCTGTCAAAGCGTATTAAGTGTGTAGAAGACAATCACACCAGAAAACAAACCAGATATGCATAGTGCACCTGTGGAAACCTGCTAGTAGATTACCAAAATCTCTATTTGTAATCTGAAGGCTGACACACGTGTATACAATCAGACTTTGTCTCGTCATTACTATCTTGTGGCTCTTCCACTTAGCATATTGCAAGCATTTTATGTAACCTGTTCGAAACTGCATATCATGAGTCACTTCACCCAGGAGTAAAGGGAATTTGCCTGAATAAAGGAAACCAGCTACCTATTATTAGAGCTTGCAAACATGTACGAGCAGCATTGCTGCATCGCTTTTGGCATTGGTTTATGCCCTGCACCTAATGTGTGCACATAGGGTACTTACTCTTGCAGACACTGACATTTCACTGCTGGAGTTTTTGCTGCACTGGGACCTGTGTTTTCCATGGCAGACTTTTGAGCACTTTGTACGTCTTCAAAGATACTGAAATGACTGTCTTTAGCGGCTTTGCCTGGAGCAATGGCTGCTACTGAAAGAGGCCTCAAATTCCTTTTCTTGGAGAGACAGAAAGAAGAGCCAAAGCACTTAGATTTATGGCTACTCCTGAAACTTCTGCATAAATGCTATGAAATGGAGGGAAAATTAATTGAAAGCCATGGAGTCACCTGAATCCAATTTTGGAAAATGAAAGGAGATCACACTCAGCTTCGGTCAGAAAATCATTCTGATAGCAGTTGAGCTGGAAAAATCTAATGTGTGGATGTCTTAACTGTTTCCTGGGAGAACATCCTGACAAAGTTGCTAAAATTAGTCAAAGAACTGCAAGAAAACTACTTTCACCAACTTTAAATAGTAATTATATAAAGAGGGAAAAAAAATACAGTACTATCAGTTGCACTTGTTTCATGATCTAGCATTTATGCTAGTATTCAGTGTAACATGCCAGAAAAAGGTAAGGTCTGCTGTTTATATTTTAATAGCACAGCTACTGATATGTATAATTTAGAAAGCACAACCAACATTATATAGAGCAGCATGTAGTGCTGCATTAGTTTGTACTGAGGCATCACTCTAGGGTGCAAAGAAAAAGAATGGTAAAAGAACATGGCATAGACCAATATAATTCCAGCTTTCTAAAAAAAGAAAAAAAAAGATACACACCCTGGATATTTCTACTTTTGCTGCAGACCTTTATTTTTCTAGGTCCATGGGACCATTTCTAATTACTGCATTTTACAAATAAGTACTCATCTGTCTTGCTGGTTATTTTGAGTTATAGATTGCCTTATTATAAGAAAAACATTGGGTAGAGTTTTATCTCTGGAGGTCACAGCTGCTTCTTGCAAAGCGAACTAGCGGCACTAAGGTAATTTTCTTCTGTAGGAAGAAATAACAAGTTAGTAATAGCCATTCACCCCTCCCAGACCGTTCCCCTGCCCACGAGCAAGATCCAGAGGTGAGGGTGATGGGCAGAAGTCCAGCTTCAGGAAGTGTGACCTGCAGCAGCTGGGCAAACATTTGATAGAAAAACAGTTTGATCTGAAGAAAGAGTGAAGGAGTGCCATGGCTGCAGTGACCCATGGTTACAAGTTGCAGAGAAACAGTGAAACTAGTTCAGTCAGTGGGATTTTCTAGTAACTCCGTTTTTATGTCCGTGTTTGTGATGTAATGTAAAAGGAAATTGATAGCTCAAATGTGATAGCTGCAGAGAGCATGCTGAGAGAAGTAGCCACCTCCAGAAGCTTCAGCAGAAGCAGCTGCAAGAGGCGTTTTCAGTGGGACTGTAAGCACAGCAGGCACTCAAAAGATGAGTGAGCTCTGGTGCAGAAGCAACAGGCTAGGCAATAACCACACATGCATCTTAAATCTAATTGCAGCTTCCTAATGTTCAGAGAGAGCTCTTTTAAAAAGTTGCTTGAAGAAGTCATACTGTTGTTCAACAGGCACTCTCCTCAGGCTGTTTGGCTTAAGCGTTTGCACAATTTATGGAGGCTTGGTATCTTTTCGGGAGTCTGGAAAAGGTAAACTATGTTTGCATGGGAGTGATAGTGTGCATGAATTACTGGTACTTGTGGTAACCAGCATAGCTGAAGAACAAATGCTTACTTGTAGCAGAAAAATCACATCTGGCCTAACCCATGTGGCTTGAATCATTTTGTCCAAGTGAGACCCTGCGGATTGTCCAAGTGAGACCCTGCCAAGGCTGGCCCTCAGGCTCCCCAGTCCTTGGAGGTAAGCGAGCAAGCTTGGAGAAGGGACGACCTTCCCTCGGTCAAGGTGGATCAGGTTAGGGATCTTTTAAGGAAGCTGGACACCCACAAATCCTTGGGCCCCGATGGAATGCACCCACGAGTGCTGAAGGAACTGGCAGACGACATTGCTGAGCCACTTCCCATCATTTGTGAAAGGTCGTGGAGAACAGGAGAGGTGCCTGAGGACTGGAAGATAGCCAGTGTCACTTCAGTCTTCAAAAAGGGCAAGAAGGAGGACCCAGGGAACTACAGGCTGGTTAGTCTCACCTCCGTCCCTGGAAAGGTGATTCTGGGTGTCCTCTCCAAGCAGGTAGATGAAAAGAAGATCATCAGGAGTACCCAGCACGGATTCACCAAGGGGAAATTCATGCCTGACCAATCTGATAGCCTTCTATGATGGCATGACCGGCTGGGTAGATGAGGGGAGAGTGGTGGATGTTGTCTACCTTGACTTCAGCAAGGTTTTTGACACTGTCTCCCACAACATCCTCATAGGGAAGATCAAGAAGTGTGGGTTGGATGAGTGGACAGTGAGGTGGATTGAGAACTGGCTGAACAACAGGGCTCAGAGGGTCCTGATCGGTGGGGCAGAGTCCAGTTGGAGGCCGGTAGCTAGTGGGGTTCCCCAGGGCTCAGTACTCGGCCCAGTCTTGTTCAACTTGTTCATCAATGACCTGGATGAGGGAACAGAGTGTACCATCAGCAAGTTCGCTGATGACACAAAGCTGGGAGGAGAGGCTGATACACCAGAAGGCTGTGCTGCCGTTCAGCGGGACCTGGACAGGCTGGAGAGTTGGGCGGAGAGGAACCTGATGAAATTCAACAAGGGCAAGTGTCGAGTGCTGCACCTGGAGAGGTCAAACCCCATGCACCAGTACAGGCTCGAGGCTGACCTGCTGGAAAGCAGCTCTGCCAAGAGGGACCTGGGAGTCCTGGTGGATGACAAGCTGACCATGAGGCAGCAGGGTGCCCTTGTTGCCAAGAAGGCCAATGGTATCCTGGGGTGCATTAAGAGGAGTGTGGCCAGCAGGTCGAGGGAGGTTATCCTCCCCCTCTACTGTGCCCTGGTGAGACCCCACCTGGAGTACTGTGTCCAGCTCTGGGCTCCCCAGTTCAAGAAAGACGAGGAACTCCTAGAAAGAGTCCAGAGGAGAGCAACTAGGATGATAAAGGGACTGGAGCACCTCCCCTACAAGGAAAGGCTGAGGGAGCTGGGCTTGTTCAGCCTGAAGAAGAGAAGACTGAGAGGGGACCTCATCAACACATACAAATATCTTAAGCGTGGAAGTCACGAGGATGGAGCCAGACTCTCTGCAGTGGTGCCCAGCGACAGGACAAGGGGCAATGGGTACAAACTGAGACATGAGAGGTTTCAGTTGAATATGAAGAAAAACTTCTTTACTCTGAGGGTGACAGAGCCCTGGCCCAGGCTTGCCCAGGGGGGTTGTGGAGTCTCCTTCTCTGGAGATACTCAAAGCCCGCCTGGATGAAGTCCTGTGTAACGTGCTCTAGGAGAACCTGCTTTAGCAGGGGGGTTGGACTAGATGATCTCCCGAGGTCCCTTCCAACCCTTGTGATTCTGATTCTGTGATTTAACTTTTTTTTTTTTAACTGCACTGAGAATGCTGCCTGAGGGAAGGCAACTGTTCTACACCAGGCCAGTTTACTAAATCCCACCAAGCAGCAGAGTGGCCTGGTGAGGGAGATGAGAACAGGCGTCTCCACAGACGGTAGTAGAAGGAAATGAACTAATGGCAGCTACACTGTGGGAAGCACAGCTGCAGAGCAGTGTTAATCAGTGGTGGCTTCTGCTCACATGACTTTCTCCACATCTTGTACACAGAACTGTGATAGCTAGGTACCTCTACCATTTAGTTAGGCAGATTTTAAAACCTGTTTGAATGACAGTAGTACATAAGGTGGAAGAAAGCAAACATCATCTTTCCTTCCAGAGTGATAATGAGGTGGAGTTGCTGAGGCAGAGTTCATTTTTTCTTTTTCATTGCTTTATAGCACCTGCAATAAGGCAGATGTCTTATGGAAGAATCACCATCTTTGCCTCAGAAAGTCCATAGGCCAAACTTCAGCTGCAATAAAATGAGTTATAAAAAGGGAGAACAGATAAACAAGGACAAGGTTTACATCCACGCAATCTTAAAGGATGTCCCTAGGATGTCTACTTTCAAAGAAGGCAAGAATGTTAGAGTTACATTTTTTCAGGAGCTGCTTGTGGAGAGTGCATAAAGAACAATTGCGAGTTAAAAGAAGAATGGGAAAATAACTTTGTGAATGAGAGTAGAGACAAACTTCCATTAAATTGAAGCCTGTGTCCCATTCAGTTCCTCTCTGCTCATGGTTTGTTAAATGATTTGTTTTCTTTCATTAATAGTCTAATACAAATATGGAGAAAATAAAAGAAAACATGTTTAAAAGAATAAACCTGATAGCTATATCTGAAGTCTTTGTGCACTGTGTGCTCAGAACCAATCCTTTACTGTCACATCAGTGGTTAGTTAGGTTTGCCAGCCATTTACAACCTTCACATTCCAATGAAAATATTTATTGAGCAATGTATAATATACTTTCTGGAACTATAGTACCTATATTTTTGTCATCCTGGGATTTTTTTTTTCTATTTTTTTTTAAATGACAGACTTTCCCAGTCCTTTCAGTAGCCTTGTCTCTAACTTGCACAGTCATTAAATAGCTTCAGTTCAGTTGATTTTTTTTTGATACCTGAATGTAAACTGCTTTTATGTACATTATGTGTCTGATTAACACCTTTCTTTTATGAAAATAATAAATTTAAATTTTACAGAACTAGCCTGAAAGCAATCATCTGTAGGAAAAGCAATGTTAAAATCCTACCTAGTACATTTGTGGGATCATGCACGAACTTAATACCTGATTTGAAAGGATTTAAGTTCTCATTTATTTTGCTACTCTGAAAAAGGATTTCAGCTTGGAGTGATGTAGAGACAGCTGAAGACCCATCGGTAGAGAACAGTAATTAATGAGGCAGCACATCTAGTGCTTACTCCATATACGTAACTGTCTCTGTTTTGTATCATATTCTGTTTTCATCCTGTGACCTGTTGCTATGCTTTATGATCTTATTTTTCATCTTTACAGGCCTTTTAGCAATGCTGTATGACAAATACAGAGAAAATATATAGTTGCTTTTGACAAAAAAGGGCAAAGGTATGTTTCATCAGAATGAAGACAATTTAAGCTTTTGTATGCAGGGATAAAACTGCAGAGAGGCAGTAGACAGGAGGAAGAATTAAGTTGTGTTTAGAATATGTTCATATTGTAGCCAGCAAGGCAGACTGACTAAAATAAAAAATGTGGGAATACAAAGGTGGAATTACCTAAGCATTATGAGATACAGTGAAGGAATTTTGTAGCTTGAGGTGAAATTAACAAAGTCATCATAATAAATCCTTCTATTATTTGCTAATCTATTACTTGGATATAGATGAACTAAAGAGGTAGGGTGATCCCATTCATTGAATGCAGAGCTGGGTCTAGCAGAGTCTGTCTGGGAGCCTTTTTGTCTCAACAATTTAGAAATTGTGGGACTTCTTGTGGAGCACTTTATCCCCATTACATCTCTTTCTGAAATGCAGCTCTTTTCCCTTTGTTGATCTGTTCCCATCTAACAGGCAGCTGGTGGTAGATGGAAGAGAAATGTCCCTATGTGCTTTGAAATACTGACACTCTGGGGCAGTAGTAGATGGAATGGGCAATTCCTCAGTTCTCAGGGCTGCAGGAATTGTAACTTGCATTCTACTTAATCATACAACTTCCTGCTTTCCTTCTCAGTATCTACATAAGGTACAGTTTAACCTGAATTTGTGTGAAACTCTTGCTTTTCTCTCCTGAAGTAATTTTTGTTGAAAACCTAGAGTGGGGAGAAACTGCACCTGATTCTGGTTGTGGATTGGAGAGAAATCCAGGAGTCCCACTACCAAGACCGGAGTGTGCTGGGCCTGTGGCATGGAGCACTGAGCTAGCATAAACTCGCTGTGCATTGAGGTGTGTTCTGAAGGTGATGACACATTAATTTTGAGGGGGTAGGCTTGTTGCTAGTTCAGACTTCACTTGTCCTCCTGCAGCCAGTAGCATGCCAAATATAAGCCCTATACAATGTGTTATATGCTGCAAGGGTGTGATTTTTGTTACAGAGCTGGGTGGCTGGCATTAGTGCCGATGTGAATTGGGGAACTGATCCTGCTGAAAACTTGTATTGTCTTCTGTAACTGGTTGGCTGGACACAGAGAAACTGTTGCTGGCACAGTGGTAAGAGTACCAATGCATAGGCTCAGAGGGCTGGAGAGGAAAAAGCAGGTCTGTCCTTTCCAACAGTAGCATCAGAAGCAAAGATTAGTGTAAGTCAGTAAGACTTTGGATGGTCTGAGAGAGATGAGGTTGTGTGTGTACACCCATTCAAGTTTATGCTGTTATGTGTTGCCAAGGAGGACAGATCCTGACCTGGCACATTAGGATCCACAGTCTTGGAGCCAATAAATGGTAGTTTAGTCTGAAATTGGCAACATTTTAATGGCTTTCTGTCTTTGTCAGCACAAAAACCACCAAAGCACCTGTGCAGTAGACAGTAATACCCTAATCAGCAAAAGGAGGACAGTAAAACTTTTGCTTTGTTGTGCCCCTTTAGGTAGCAAAGACAGTTGTCACAGTGTGCACCATTTGCTACAAATTCAATTAG
Source organism: Nycticorax nycticorax (assembly GCA_023375905.1). Lineage (NCBI taxonomy): Eukaryota > Metazoa > Chordata > Aves > Pelecaniformes > Ardeidae > Nycticorax > Nycticorax nycticorax. The sequence goes on along the minus strand of JAKFQP010000061.1, from coordinate 7,235,149 downwards.
TTTCATAGTCTAAAATTCATCAGCTGAAGTTGTTTATCCTGCTGGTTATTCTCATCCTTTCTTTTCTTAGAGCTTCAGAAGTTGTTGATAATGGTTAAATGATCCAAAAGTCACTGTACGGTTACAGCTGATACATGAACTCAGGGCTACTTCCTGAATGTCTGCATGAGGCTATTAGGAAGAAAAGCTTATCTCAGTCTCTAAAAGAAAGAACTCATGGCACAGGACGTTGCTAAATTTTATTCCTTTCTCTACAACAGGAGAGTATTCAAGAAGAATTGAAAGAAATAAGGGGCTTAGGTTTGAAACTAGATTTTGCTGCCTTCCTGGGCATTAGAAGAAGTGCCTGAGTAAGGAAAAATGCGTGAGAGAGTTCAGTTTTTCAATTTTATTTTTGTAGAGTCCAATAAATATATTTTTGTAGTAATAAAATGGATGAATCAAGAATGTTTTCCCCTAAGGCTTGAGGAGCAGCTTTTTTATCTCTCCCTTGGATTCTGTTCTTAATCACAAAATAATAATAATAAAGACATTAGACCAAGACAAGTTGTTTGTATTGAGAAAAATTCCAAGGTTAGTTTTGTTTTCATTTTAAGGCTTGTGAAAACAAAAACTTGTCATTTGCTAAGAGGATGTTGGGTAACCAGCCTTTGTTGGGGTTAACTTCTGACAGTGGTCCACAAACAGTTGACTTTGGGCCAGTAATTGTGTTCAGCATGTTGTAACTGCTGTCAATTTTTGTCATTATTTTTATCAATTATCAACTGTTTTCAACAGTTGTTGAAGTATCCTGAATGATTTAATAACATTGCTTTTCTGTTTAACCCATTGCATTGCTGTGATTGCTGCAGAAATGATGGGTAATTACTAATGGCACTCTTGAACAGGAGTAGAAATGAACAAGAAGGTAACCTTGTAGGTAAGGTCTGCATCAAACTAGTAGAAGGCCTTACATTCTGCCCTCCAGAGACTGTAGGCTATCTTTTGAATTTGCAGAAATTCTACAGAAATTGATTTTGAGCTTGAAAGGTGATCCAGAGTTCTCCTCTTGAAATCACATTGCCAGGTTACCTGCCTTGAGGGTTTTTTTCAGTTAGTTTTTTGATTTGGGTTTGGTTTTGGTTTTTTTGTTTTTTGTTTTTTTTAATGGCTTATCCTCTCTCATTAATAAAATACAGTACTACACTATCTGCTGCTCTTTCAGACATAATCTCTTGCTGTGGCAGTGAACAAGATGGGCATCCAGCTATGAAGCAGAAACTATTTGTATGTGTATTGGTTTGATCAAAGTTATATAATTACTGCTTTTGTTGGGCATTAATCATTCATGAATAGAGGCCCTTCAAGGAAAGAAAAATGTGAATCTTCTTATGACACAAAGCCAAATCTTTTCAATAGTCAAAGTAGCAGTCTAAGAATGGTGGTGTTGTTTGTTCTTACCAAATTGCCTGTTCTGAACTGTTATGCAAGTGCAAGTTCTGTTTGGTGTGCAGTCTTAATTATTTAGGAGCTACACATCTCTGTCTTTTCTTTTCTAGAAGTAAGGGGTCCCTCCAGCATATGATGTTCTGAGGACTATAACAAGAGTAGTTTTGTGTACTTGAACCCTTTCTTATGTAATTCCCACTCCTGAAATGTTTTTGTTCAAGTGCTGAAGTAGTTCTGACCATGAAACTTCTGGTGTTCTTTGCTTCCATTGATGGTCTCTTGCTTGTTTGGTGGGTGGGAGGTAAAACCTGAAAACAGGTGCCAAAATGGTATCTTCAAACTGGTGAAAATACACCATACCAAGGCAAGATACTCCCTTCCTGATAGCCTTCTTTCCCTTCCCAGTGGTTTTCTTTATTCACTCCTTCCATCTTTTCTTAAGAGTTCCTTTCTTGACTAATTTTTTTCTTGACTCAGTTCTGCAATTTTTTTTAATCCAGCTGGATTGTCTAGTCAGTATGAGAAAGTTTCAGAAATGGTCTCAATTTGCACATACACAGTGTCTGCCAGAATTTGGTGCTGTCCTTTTGAACACTTCTCTCCCTTGCAAGCCCCATTCATTGAATTGAAATCATTTCACTCTATGCATATGGATTTTTATGTAGGGATTTTTCTTTCCTCATCAATTTCATTTCTCTCTGGATTCCCCCCAGTTAATGCACGTCTCGCATGGACCGTTAAGCAGAACTTTGTAAATACATTTATATCCAGAATCTGCATTTAAACCATTGCCTGCATTGTGATGTTTTGCCATGCATGTACAATCACCTGGAATTTGTGATTGTTTTTTCCAGAAGATAATGCCTACTGTTTCAAACTCCTGAAGCAGTTTGAATGTCCAGTTAGATTGGAAAAATCTTAAGAGGATCGTGATGGATGGCTGTAGGCTGTTTTGTAATGGCAAGCAGGGAAGAAGAGAAGGAGGAGGCTCTCTGTGTTAAGGAGAACCTTGATTGTACAGAAGTCAACTACAGTGACTGTGGAAGCCCTATTGAATGCCTCTGGTTCGAGGTTGTCTCCAAGGGGGATCTTACAGTACGGATCTGCTACTGACCTCTAAATTAAGATGTTAAGGCCAATGAAACAATATTTGGGCCACTTAAGCAAGCTTCGGTTCAACAGAACCTGGTTCGTATGGGTGACTTCAACTACCCAGCCATTTATTGGTAGAACAATACAACAGCTCGCATGTCATCCATCGAGTTCCTGGAATGTGTAGAGGACTGCTTCCCCATACAAATGTTAGATGTGCCAACCACGAATGAGGCGCTGCTGGATCTGCTACTCGCAAACCAAGAAAACCTGCTTTGTAATATCTCGATTAGTGATAGCCTTGGCACAATATTGTGGAGTTTGGGATCCTGCTGAGCACACTAAAGCTTAGTACTAAGACAAAGATTTTAGATTTTAGAAGAGCAAACTTCAGCTTGCTCAGACCTCAGTTGAGATGGATTCTGTGGGAAGTTGCCATGGAGGAGAAAGAAGGTAGTATGTGCTGGGAATTTTTCAAGAACACTTTTCTAGAAGCGCAAAACCAGTTCCCTTACCTTTAATGGGGATGAAGTAGGTGGAGCAAGAAACTCCCTTGGCTTAACTGCAAGCTTCTGTGTCTACTCAAAACCAAAAGAGAAGCATACCAAAGATGGAAAACTGAATGAACACCTATTGAGAACTACAAAGGCATTGCCAGGGTATGCAGAGATGCAGTTAGAAAAACAGAAGCTCAGCTTGGATATAAATTGTCCAGAGATGTCAAAAACTACAAGAAAGGGTTCTTCAGGTATGTAAGCAACAAGCAGAACAGAAGGAAAATATTGGCTTGCTGTTAAACAGTAGAGGTGAATTAGGCACCAACACTGAAAAGGCAAAGGTTCTCAGTACTTCCTTCACTTCTGTCTTCACCAGCACTGCTGGGCCCCAAGGACTGGGAGGAAAAATCTAGGTTGATGCAAATGCAGACCCACTGTCAGTGAAGGAGTTGGTATGTGACCTGTTAAAGGAGCTTGACCCCTACAAATCTGTGGGCCCTGACATTATCTACCCAAGGGCGTTAAGAGAGCTAGCTGATGTCATTGCAAGGTCACTCTTCATAGTCTTTGAGAAGTCATGGAGATCAGGAGACATCCCAGAAGACTGGAAGAAGGATAATGTCACCCCCGTCTACAAGAAGGGCTTAAAGGAGGATCCAGGAAATTACAGGCTTATCAATGTTACTTCAGTCCCTGAGAAAATTATGGAACAAATCCTATCACAAGCCAAACGAAGCATGTGACTGGGAAAAGCCAGCAGGGATTCACCAAGGGCAAATTGTGCTTGACAAACCTGATTGCCTTCTACGACAAACTAACCTGCTCAGTTGATGTGGGATGAACAGTGAGTATTGTCTACCTGGATTTATCCAAGGCTTTCAACACTGTTTCCCATAGCCTCCTCCTAGAGAAACTGATGTGTTATGGTCTAGATGAGTAGTTGGTGCAGTGGGTGGGGAAACCAGAGAATGGTGGTAAATGCCTGTCACAAGCAAGGTCACCCAGGGATTGATATTGGGCCCAATGCTGTTTAATATCTTCATAAGTGATCTGGATGATGAGGTTTGCCAGTGATACCAAACTGGGGAGGTGGACACTTTGGAGTGGAGAGCCACCCTGCAGGAAGACCTAGATAGGTTGGAAGACTGGGCTAATAAGAACCTTGTGAAGCTCAACAGAGACAAATGTAAGGACTGGGAAAACCTGGGAATATGTAATCCAGGAGCATGGCACAGGCTGGGATCTACCCGGCTGGGGAGCAGCTCTGTGGAAGGGACCTATGACCTGGGGGTCCTGGTGGACAATAAGCTCAATGTGAGTGAACAATGTGCTGCTGAAGCAAAGAAAACCAACAGGATGCTGGATTGCATCAAAAAGGGCATCCCCAGCAGAGATGGAGAAGCCATTATCCCACTCTACTCTACTGCCACGCCTGGAATACTGTGTTCAGTTTTGGTCCCCGTTGGGCAGAAAAGATGTGGACAGGCTGGAGAGGGTCCAGAGAAGGACCACCAAGATGCTCAAAGGACTTGGAAGCCTGGCATATGAGGAAAGGCTGAGAGAACTGGATTTGTTCAGCCTTGAGAAAAGAAGGCTTGGGGAGGACCTCATCACCATGTTCCAGTATGTAAAAAGGTGGCTACAAAGATGGAGACTCACTTTTTACAAGCAGACACATGGAAAAGACGAGGGGTAATGTGTACAAGCTTCTCCTGGGGAGATTCTGATTGGACACAAGAATTTTCACCATGAGCCATTGGAATAATCTCCCCAGGGAAGTGATGGATTCCCCAACACTGGACACTGTTAAGATTCAGCTGGACAGGGTGCTGGGCCATCTTGCCTAGACTGTACTTTTGCTAAGAAAGGTTGGACCAGATGATCCTTGAGGTCCCTTCCAACCTGCCATTCTGTGATTCTATGGTAACTTAGAATCCAGTGTCTAAATTACTTGGGCAGCTTGAAAAGTCTCAGTCTGTATAACCAGATAATTGATTTTTGTAGCTTTCGCTACAACGTAGTGTTTCTTTTAAATCTTTTAATTGAAAAGCAGTTATCTCTCTGAGGTCTTGGAGGTGAAGATGACATGGTGCATGGTGGTGTTATTAAGAAAATCATTAACAGTGTAGCGTACATTTTTACTGATAATAACAGCAATCTATTTTTAGCAAACTCATGCTTGAATTCTTACTTTTACGCAGACTGCATCCTCGGCTATTAAAGGTGCTATTCAGCTGGGAATAGGATACACAGTAGGAAACCTTACATCAAAGCCGGACAGAGATGTTCTTATGCAAGACTTCTATGTAGTGGAAAGTGTCTTCTTACCGAGGTAAGGACAAGCCTATTCAATTTATTTTAAATAATTTTCATCATTAAACTCTAACTAGGTATTTCAAACAAGCATTGTTTTCCAGTTCCAATGAAATGGGGTTAGAGTAAGTTTCATGTATGCGAACTTGAAAATTATCCCGTCTTCATCTTGTCATTGAGAATGAAGGTAGGGAGAAAACTGGGAAGATCAACTGAAGGTTTGAGACTTGTCACTTCTATAGAAGGAAAGTAATTGTGACAATTTAAATTAAAGGAGTAGTTAGTTACAATTGGAAGTGATTTGTGGATCTATATGCAATTAAGTATTATGTCCAACATTCACATTTGTTTAGTTTCAGTTTAGTTTCTAAAAACTGAGAATAGTACTTGCTGTTTTGTTGAGGTGTTGTCAAAATTTATGAAAATTCAAGTCCTGCAGTGTTAAGAGTAATATAAGAATTTACACTACACTACAAAATTCTAGCTAGGACTTTAGCCTGTGACGAGGCTCAGCTTTTAATAGCTGACTACAGGTTATGCACCATTACTGCTTTGCACTTGGCCACCTCAGCTTATATCACTGCCAAGTTGATGGTATAGAATTGTGATAATTAGTTATGCTGATGAGAGAAATCAAGGTCATACTTACTTTGGGGGTTCAGAAGGTGAATTGCAGTGCCATGTAACTTTTCCAATTGATATGAATGGATGAAGAAGGTTTAGGAAAAACACATTTCAAAACCACAATGACTTGTTCTGTTCAGTGCCCATAATTTCCATAAGGACATGCTGTGTATGCAGTACTCCCTAAATTTGTGAACGCTTTCTGTGACTTTTTCAAAGTTTTGTTCATGAGCAGTTTGAATGCTACTTCATCAACTGTTTCTAATAATATACAATCCTTAAAAATTACTGATGTCACTAAAACAAAGTTAAATTGATGATATACAAAATAATTGCAGGCACTTGTTGATCTCTCTTCATGTAAATTTGCTTGATCTAACTCCTGTTTTCCTCTGAACTGAAATGAAGGTTTTACATTACATTCTTTAGTTCCTAGTAATTGAGGGCATTAATATCCTTGTTATGGTGTTAACTATAAGGTTTGTGCACAGTTTTGTAGTCTTTCTCTTGTAAATGAGGTAAATATAGAGAAGTTAACTATGTGCATGTGTTTTCATACACGGTCATTACAAAAATTTGTTTAAAAAAATCCAAACTACAGCTGAGAAATTTGCATATCATGTAACAAAGTTTTTATTAGTCTGAAAAACTGAGTGAGAGGAGAGTGAGCCATCATATTTGTGAAGTGGCAGCGATGCAAGCTTCTGTAGCTTGTTTGGCAGTTCAATCCAAAGTGGGTATTAGCTTGCATAAATTGTAATAGTTTAGGATTGCTCATAATGCCATCATGAACGACTGAACACCCCAGCACCCTCAGCCAGCAAGAAAGAAGCCTGTATCATTACATGGATCACTCCTGAGTCATATCTATAGGTAGCTTCATTACCCTAGTCAGAATTAAAAAAAGCTAAGGTCACATGTTCTTTCCAGGTAGGGCTGCACTTCCAAGGTGCACTTCAGGTGCTCTTCACTTTTCTAGGATGGTACCTGCATGTGAAGGTAGTATTGTTAAAAGTCGTTACTTTAATGACTTCCCACCCCCGCCTTGGATTGGTCTGGGTTGAAAGCAGTTAATTGAAATTAGTTACACCAGCAGGTGCAGTGGGCTGACCTCTGCCTGGAAGCACCCTGGAGCAAGCCAAGGTTAAGTAAGCTTTTTTCCCAGATGTCTGCAGCTGGAGGAGAACCTGACAGTGCAGCAAGTGTGGTGCTGAAAGTAGGCACTTACCAAGCAAGGAGCAGCATTTTTCCCACTTGCTTTGGGTACGCATAATTCAGCTGCAATTCCAAGCAGGCTATTAGCTGAACTTCCCCTTCACTGTGGCCAATTCACAGCAACCTGCCTTTTTGCAAGCTGTCCTGCTCCACCTTCCATGTTTTCCCTGCGTCCACCTCCCCTCATCTGGGTCTGGCAAGGAGGAGAGAGGACAGCTCCTGTGCAGAGTCACAGGCAGACCTGCTGCTTTGACAGCAACAGGAGCGCTGTTATGGTGGCAGTGGTAGAAACGCAGTGAAACAGCAGCCAGCACGCCAGCAAGCAATGCAGTGTTATCTGTGCCCTTTTACTGTTAGGGGAAGATAGCCAACAGTTATTTATAAATTTCATCTGTTGCAGAAGATAAATAGTTTCTGCTTATCTGTCAGCCCCTGAAGTACACCTCAGCACCTCCCGTACCTCAGCTTTGGTAACCATAGCAAAACACTTAGAGCTGTGTTCGGGATTCATGAAGGAGGGAGAAAAACGCCAGGGGAAAAAAAAGTGGTCAGTTCAGACCTGAACATAACTGCCCTGCTTATTGTGGGAGCTACTGATGTAAATCAGGAGTAACTCCAAGGATTGCAGGTTATATCTGGAGTTACTTTGTAGCTGGGTTCAGGTGGTCAGAGTTTAGCCCAGATTCATTTAGGTATTTATTTCGGGAAGTGACTTTGAGTGAAGTACAGGTATCTCTGTACAGTGGGTGGATTTGAATTGCAAAGGTGCTTGCTTTCATTTGTACATTGTGGTGGTGGAGGGGGTGGAAGAGTGCCTTTCTGCTTCACATTGTGGCATCCCCTTTGTCCCTTTCTCTTTGGGCTACCCAGGAGTTTAGAACGTGGTGCTTTTGGGAACTAAGTGAGGTATTATTAGGGGCTGCTATAAAGGAGTTCATTAAGAACCACCGTCCAGATTGAGTTCAAATGGCACTGTGCAAATGTACTCCTTGGACTGAGAAACAAATGCAGACCTGCAGTGACCCAGTTGATTCTGAAGATACAGCATCTGAAGTCTCCACACAGCTCCCTGAATAGGGTGAAACCACAGGGGGAACTACTCCAAGTAACCTCTCTTACAGCTTTTAAACGCTGCTTTGGAAATCCAGCAGTGGAGTTGCTTACCTGGTGCTGGTACTGCTGCAGCAGCGGCTGGAAGGTTCAGTGGGAAGGTTGTGCATCCTGCTTGTGCTCTCTGTGCTCTGCCCGACGGCTCGGCCATGTGGGGTATATTCCCCCCTTCCTGCATTATGCTCTGGGCCCCTGACCTCCTTGGTTGGAACCAGTTCATTTCTTGGTGGCACATTTTGCCTCCAAATCAGTTACTTGTGCAGTGTGGCTACCGCAATGTTTTGACAGCTGTTTGATTCAAGCATGGAGCTGGCTCCAAGTAATGTGGCCATGGTTAGACAGGCTTGTTGCTGAGCTCATAAGCCTAGCTGTGTCAGGCAGTGGTGGCTCAAACTGGTTGCTGGGCCATGGGGCCATGCAGCTGCCTGTGAGTTGGCAATGTGGGCAGCTTGCTAAGCTCTTCTAGCAGCCACGTACTAAGTAGGCACATTTTCTACATTGATGCTTGACAAGCCGAACAGAAGCCACTCCATTCTGTCAGCTAACTTTGGTTAGGCAGTCATACGCAGCTTCAGAAATACAGAGCATCTGAAGCAAGGCAGTATGTTTCAGGCTCCATCTCTTTTTGTTTTCTTAGATGGAGGTTGCTGCTAAGCACAGCTGTGAGTTTGACCTTCTCGCAGCAAGCTGTTAAAACAGTCCCATGCGCTTCCCTTGCTAATACACTTTATTTTCGGGATCTAGACCCTGCATATTGAGAACACTTGCTATGGTTTCTAATTTAACTGGTAACTCTGTTAGATCCTGTTGACCTCTGTGCACCCTGCAGCTACAGTCATCTGTACAGCGAACTGGTGCAATTACAAATTGCTTTCTTGTGATGCTAATGAAAGATTATTCAGTGTTTTCTGCTATTTAATGTCAAAAGCTTAATATTGTATTATGATAGCATTTGGATGACAGCCCAAATAAGTGGTCAAAAGCACTACGAGAAGTAAAACCTTTGACATATTTTAACCAGTCTGGGGTTTACCCTACATCTGAAATGGAAGTGTACTGTTTTCTGGTATGTTTCTGAGGAATGGTTTAGAAAAATGAGGAAAACTGACACTTGCCCTTGGAAATACTTTTACCAAACCTCTGTCATAGGTTACCTGATGGGCTAAGTAGTGTCTCTGTAATTAAAGACGTACACAATGCTCTGTATGCTCAGTATGAATAGTACTCAAATGTTCACGCTAATGGTTAGTTATTGTGTAACTTAAGACACTCTATTTGTTTCCAGTTGGGCAGTTTCACAAGACAGATAAGAAAGTGGCCTGAAGGCTTTGATAAAGTGCTGCTGCTGCTGCTCTTTGGTGCTTCAGTTGCAGGGATGTGCAGGATGAGCCAAATTCTTACATGCTTTTTATTGTTTGTGAGTAGAGTGATAGCCCAGATAGGAGGAAGTTTTTTCTTTTTGCAAAACAAATAGTATTCAGAATGGGGAAACTGTAGCAACAAAAGCAAAACTGTGTTCATTGTGAATTACTGGTCTTAGCTATTTCACTATTAGAGTGAAATTCTTTGTAAATCTGTGATAATCTGGATACTTTTGTGGTTATGTAGATAAACTTTTTGTAAGGTACTCTGAGATCCCTTGCTTTAATGGCATCTCCAGTTGATTGTGAAATAGCCAGATATCATCATCATCATAAGAAAATGTCTGTGTATTCGGCTGTTGCATAGCTATGATTGGATTGACTTGTTTTGAAGATACTTACTGTTCACAGTTGTGTTTTAAAGCTGCCTTGCAGTGGACTGCTTAGGATAAGATGTAGTAACCGAAAGTATAGGAGAACATACTGTGAGAAACAAGGATATTACCACTGGACTTTATCCCACAGTATGAAAAAACCAAACACACACCTATTTGTACAGGTAGCCGTAATACCTACTTCCATCATGTGGGAAACAATTGCTTTCCTGAAATTACATATAGGAAGTGAATACTCCAAAGCACTACCTAATCTGTCAGTATATATTTATTGGATATAGTTTGTAGACTTGAAACACATTTTGATGTATTGTAAAAGAGCATCTTTATCCAAGAACAGTGAAACTGAGATTGGATACTTTTTAATATTGGGAGCATTTAATTTTAGATGTGTTATTTTTATTTTAAGATTCAAAAAAAAGGAGTTGCTTTCATGTGAGAGAACTGAGGTGTTCCTCCTCTTCAGTCTTTTTACATTACATGCAAGAAAGCTATACATGGGCCTACAACTACAGCATGACTATTTCCTTTGTTAACAGCTGCTTTAGAGCCTATTAACATTGCTGTGCAATGAAGGCTTGCTACCAAGAGATGCAGCTAGTTTCATCTGCCCCTTCAGATAGGTGTGCTATCTCCAGGTATGTCCTACCAGGGTGAGGCCAAAGTAAAGAAAAGCTGCCAAGAAACATATCTGTCTGTCTTGATTAGCAAAATGCTTGCAAGCCACAGGGTTAGCCATTAAAAATATAATGAGTTTAAGTTCATTTTTAGTTCTCTATTGCACCACCTGCAATTTAAATCAACCCTCAGGATTTACTAAGAGACAGGTTAACATGCACATACTATCATTTCTAGATGTGCTTGATTAAAAAAAAAAAAATAAAGCAAATTGGCATAGTAAACCAAATCTATCCTTATTTATTTATTTATTTTACATGCCAATCTTGCTTTTGCATGGTCTTATAGCTAAGATTATTAAAATACCTCATAAGTTAAAATTGCTCCCTAATTATCTAAAGTCTGTATTGTTTGTCATAGCTCCTATACAGAGATTCGAATTCCTCAAGATTGCCAGAATCAAAGCTGGTATTAAAAGCCTTTCTTTTTCTTTTTCTGGTAGACCGGTGCCCTAAACTGAGAGGAAAATTATATGATTGTGTCCTTTTTTAATAGAGTACATTTCTGTTATGTCCAAAGCTTCATTTTGCAGATTATGTTTTCTGTCAAGAGATCACAGGTATTTTTATTGTTCAACTCAAAGACCTAATTGTCCTCATGAAACTCCCTGGCTTGGTTAAAAGTTGTTATACATAGTGTTTTGCACATATACTTTAATCCAGCCAGACTGAAATGCACTTGTAAAATGCACCAAGAAAGCATGGGGAGAAACCACAAAATATATTCTCTCAAGAGCTAATAGAGTGGGAGGTTAATAATTTCGTGTCTGAATAAGGTAGAGATGCATTTACATCAAGCATTCTGACAGTGGAAACTGTCCTTTTCAGGTAAGAACAAGGACATACTCAGCCACAAGAAATTTGGAGGTTTTCCATTACTGTAGGAAATTACTGGAAGAGAGGGTGTTTATCTGTTAAAAGTAGCAACAAGAAAACCTTAAAAACTTTCTTCCAGAGCAGTAACCAAGAAATCTTAAAATTGTGCCAAGCTTGCTTCTTGCATCACAGAAGAGCTTACTGTTGGCATCCTGTAAACTATTGTATTAGATAATGAAATTGAAACTAATTAATACGTTTAACACAAATAATAGGGTATGATAGAAAGCTCTTGCAGACCTTTAGTAAAGGGGATCTTTTAAGATGATTTTACAAAGAATAAGGAAACTTGCCTGCGTAATGAAACTGACTATCATATCTGTAATAAAGTAAGCTCCTGCACTCTAAATACACAAAATTGCCCTCTGTGTAGATGCTGTTCCAAAAAATTGCTCATTTGCAATTATTCTGGAATAAATCTCCACTTGCTATGCATTACTGTCCACCTGCAGACCCAGTGTTGGTAATTTTACTCCATATGTGCTTACAAAATGTCTTGGACCCATGGTGTTACCATAGCAAACTTTCTACCTTCATTTCAGCCTGGTGAAGTTCCAACAACAGTACATGTTCTGGTGTAGTAAGAGCTTGTACTCTATTTATTGCCATGCTTTCACAAAAGAAGCTTTTGAGTTATGGTTGCAGGAAGCAGATTTATAAAAGTATTTATGTACTGAAAGGTAGGGCTTTTTTATAAAGTTTAGATAATTTATCTTCCCTGACAATGATACGATGCTTCAGCAGAGAACACTCTGTTCTGTTCTTGTCTGCAACTCACAATTAAATGCATTTACAAATATGCCCCCAGGTTCCCAGTATAGCTATATATTACCCCTGTGGCATCCTCATATTGCACAAAAATTCAATGAGATGCATCCAGCTATGTAAAACCTAATGTCAGACAAGACTGTTAGTGTTCTGAGCAGCTGAAAGACCTTTTAAGAAAAAGCATTCGCCAGTCTTAACTGTAAAGAAAAACTGCCATCTTCAGCCTAGTATCCTATTGATTTCAGTTTTTTTTAATTGATATATATGTATATATAAAAATATGTAATGGAACAATAAAATACATGTGGATGTCATTTTAATACCTTGGAGTTGTGATACAAGATGTGGAGACTATAAAGTGATCAGACGAGTTCATTCAGACTAGGCAGCCTTCACTAGCTGTTAGCCATATGGTTTAGCACTCCAAGCAGCACAGTATTCTAATGTCTTTGTGTGTATGCTTGGTCATCCACAACCATCTTTTTATTTGTGGTTTCCAGAGAGAAATCAAGTTGCTTTTTCCCCTCCTTCTGTCTCCTGTGCAAGAGTCTAAAGTATATGTGTTTCTGGAGCCTGAGAAAGCTTGTTCTCCAGGTCACACTGCTTAATTAGCAGCAGTTCAGTTCTGTTAGGTTTTGGCGGTATGCATGCAGGGGCAGCTAGGTGGGTTGGGTAGAATTCTGTCATCAAATTGTTATTAATGGAAGGTGACAGGTTCACATGACAAACATTAATTTTACAGGATCAAAGCTCTTCAATAGTTCCGTGATATTTAATTTAGTCTTTGCAGGAATGTTGCTTAGAGTTTATTCCTTTTCATAGTTGTGTGAATTCCTAGCTTTTTTTTTTTTTCTTTTTTTTGTATACTTTGGATATTCTTATTGACAAGAACAGAGGTACATGCTGCATTTCTGACTAATTTAGTTAGGATAAATGAGTAGAGAAGTGCTGGAGGAGCTGATTTCGGCCACTATGTCAAGTCTTGGATTTTGTACTTGCCTATTTATCAAACCATTTGGAGACTGACCAAACTTTGTTTTAAAGCTGTTCTTGTTTGTGTTGAAATCATAGTGTAGAACTTTACTCTTTTGCTTAAAAACCACCTTTTAGTTTCCATCATAAAGGAATCCAAAGGCATCCATTTTTCTTCTGGCAGCATTTTGCTGCTGACCTTCCCCTTTAGCTTAAATCATGTAGTATTCATCTCAAGATTCATACAACAGCAGCCTAAAAATACAGCGACGTGGTAAATTCCCCCCCCCCCCCCCCCCCGACAGGAAGAAAGACTGTCTTCCAGGCTGGTCACCCTAGTGCCTGTGTCTCTTCTAGTTTGAATCTGTATCTTGTGTATAACTGCATATCATTTTCCAGAATTCCCCAAAAGATCTGTACCCTGTGTTCTTATTAACCAACCGAGTGTGTAAGTTAGTAGTGGTTTAGATTGAGGTAGGATAAAATATGTGATATGACAGGTAGACAGACTGAAAACCACTTTAAGGTCAGCAAAGCCAGAATGGCTTCCCAATTCTGGACTGTACTAGCAAGAAATTGAAAGAGTTAACTCGTAACTGCAGTTACGAAGAGACTAATGCTGAGGATGCTATTTCATAAGCAAGGCTGAGCCAATCAGTGTTTGCTGGCACCAAAAAACATGTGCAGTCCTCCTTCCTTCACACTGCTCTGGCCTCATGGGTCTGCCCTCTGTGTTGTGCTGTCCTTAGTATCCGTCTGCCTCCCCTGCAGACCAGTCCAGGTCACCAAGCTAGTGGGAAGTTGTTTTGCTGCGTTGACTTCCAATCTTTTTCAAGAGCTTACGTGAGGTGGGGTAACCCTTCCTGCATCAGTAAGCCATTAGACTGGCTTACCTTGGAGGGGTATCAGAAGTTTAAACCCAATTGTTATGCAAATGCATATGGTTGGTGAAAATAGTCATTTCCATTAAGGTGGGGAAAAGGAATTTGCTGGCAGTATTCCATCTCTCACAGACATTTTTATTACACTGATTAATGGTGATAGGTTTATCTGCATTTATGACTCTTCTCAGAAGGCCAGTGGTTGAGTTAGGCAGCTTTTACTGTAAAACTAGCTGCAAGAAGGAAGTCGCTAAAAACTGCTCAGTAATAATTGGGTTTGGTTTACTTTTGTTTTTGTTTTCAGTGAAGGGAGCAATCTCACCCCTGCTCATCATTACCCTGACTTCAGATTTAAGACGTATGCACCTCTTGCCTTCCGCTATTTCAGAGAACTTTTTGGTATCAAGCCTGATGATTACTTGGTAAGAGCTTGCAGTTTTCCTTTGAGTTACAACTTATTATAATGTATACTAGTTTCATAGTGACAGAAGAGGGTGCTTTAATGGTGCCCAAATGGGTAGCAAATTTTGTACATGGTGTGGTTTATAACTAGTGAATATTTTTAGTGTTTTACAGAAATTTTAATTCATCATCTTTGAGATGATTCCTATAAAAACCTGCCTTGTTAATTGACTAGAGTAACTTGAGTATTACTGCTCATTCAGGTCACTGTTTCTAGAGAAGTTATAATCAGTATTTGTGTGACTTCTACCAATTCAGTTCCAATAAAGTGCTCTTGTGTTACTTGTGTTATTTATTCACTTCATTAAAGAAGTGTTTGTCTGCAAATGTTCCGATCTAGCCTTGAGAAAAGTGTGTGGCAGGCTAAAAAATAAGCATTTTAGACTGTCTCCTTTGTTCTCTGTGTTTTATAGTTTGAAGACTTACTCCTTCTTACTATTCAACTGTTTACATGAGAAAGAAGTGGTGCATTTGCTGCTGTCATAAAAGCAGTCTTTACTTGGTAGAACCACTTTATGGACTGCCAGGGACAAGGATCCAGTATTTTTCTTCTCCCATAGTTCTGCTTTTGGAAGGGTAGTGTGAAAACAAAGAGCTGGATTGTTTTCTAGATATTTGCCTCATGTCCAGTTTGTCTCATACCAGTCCACCCAACAAATCAGAATCCAAATACAAATGAGCAATTTTGTATGTTGGGGTTTTATTGTTAACTTCTTTTAAATGTGTTTTTAGATACTTTTGTTCCATTATTGATAACTGTTTCTTTAAAACCAAAAGCATTTGAAAGAGCTTGAATGAATAAAAAAGAAAAATTGATTAAACGGTACTGAAACATTACTTAATACTAACTTCTTCGGTGTTCAAGTGTGTTACAAGGGTGTTTTTCCTTCTTGGACAATAAGCCTAAAAGCAAAACTTAGCTGGTTTTGCTTTTATTTAGGTTGAATGTGGGTGCCTGGTTCTGATTTTTCCGTGCTATGTATGGATTTTGTATTACTAGCCCTAATGATAATAGTTACATATAAAAACATATCATTCCTTTGAATTACAGGTGTTTAGTAGCAGGGAAGTGCAGATGTGTTGGAGTTTTATAAAGGTGTCATGATGTAATATGTTGTTTATCGATCTCCTTTTGTGGACCTGGCAACAGACAAAGTATCTGGGCTGTGTTGCCAGCTGCTAAAAAGGCTGTACTTCCTAGGGTAAAGCTGTTGTCACCTGCAACTTCTGTTCCATCTGAGGAAGCATTTACAGTAGCATCCATTTAAGATTATGGAAAGACTGCTTGCTGTTGATTAGAGATGTGTGACACTCAGCTTAACGACAAAATGACTAATCCCTCAGGGAACTTCCCAGTAAAGGCAACTTGTTGCACCTTCTTTTTCCTCTTGGTACAGCAAAAGACACTAGCTATATGTTTCCAAGGAAAAGGGGCAACTAGAAAAACCTAATTTCAAGATTAAGTACACCTTCTTTTCTTGAAAATGTAAAAGCACATTTCCTTCAACAAACAGGTATTTTTGCGAAGTATAGCTGGAATTTCAGTGTGTGTTGCTGTAACACATGCATGCCTCTATTAGGTTTATACTTGCTCTGCAAGCATGTTAGAATCCATTTCTGTTGTTTCTGGTTCTAAATGGGCATTGCTTTGTAATAAGAGCAGGTTGCAGTCCCTTCCAGTCCAGAGGTAGATGTGATCAGAGGGGTACTATGATCATAAAACAAAATTATTTTTGGTTTGGGACACTTTTCCCGATTGGTTATGACCAAAACATGTGGTTAAGACTTTGCTCCCAATAATACGTGTCAGGGTTCTGGCTGAACAATCCCTCTTGTTTCTGTGAAATCTGGATCTGTCATGTAGTGACTGTAATTCCAATTCGGTATCTAAAACATTTCACTGTAACAATATGCCAACGGATTGCCCAACTGTGGTTGAAGGGGAAGAGAAGTAAGGTAAAAAGAGGAGAAATTACAGCAAGTGTATGTGAGTTTACACTGTTGATTTGCAATGACAAAGCCCGAAGATTTACAGTTTCACCTTTTCCGAGGAGATAATGCACTGTAGGAGTCAGACTGGATAGGGTAAATAACATTTGAACAGCTGGTAGAATTAAATTGTCAGTGGAAATCTCATGGAGTACTGGCATTTTGCATGGAAGCTTCTTGATTATAAAGTACTGAATTGTCAGGGGCTTGAGGATTTTCTTTCCAGTTTTGATTTGGCTTTCATAAGTGTCCAGTCAAAATTATCTGTGTTCTTTGTGTAGCGATACTTGGTGGGTAGACTTTTATTTTACAGGAACGAACTCAACTGGAAAATGACCAAAAGACAGTGTAGGTTAATAACTTGTACTTATGCTATACTGTTTTACTGAGCTTTAATGTTTAGAGTAATTGATTTCAAATACTTACAACAATGACAATTACTTATGAAGCTTTATGTATTTTGGCAAGAAAAACTCTGGGGTTGCAATACAACTGCTGATTTGCTCTGAAGGTCCATAGTGTTACAGGCCAGCATTGCTGGTAGACACTTGTAGACAATTGCAACTATGGGATTAATAAGCAAGGTCTCTCCTATTATGTACTGGAGAAGCAGGGAGACAAACAGGCAATGTTTTTATAGCGTGCAAAAGTCTCTTAAAAATTGCAAGCATGGGAAAAGCCTCAGCTGGAGCCAGGATAAGAAAATGCATTAAGGCAGTGGCTTGAGTCCATAGGAAGTATGCTTCTCTAGTTCAAGTGCTCGCAAAAGAACATGTTTATTAGATTTTCTTCTATCACTTTTCTTTGCTATCACCACCCACTGAAATCAATGGCAAGACTCCAGTTGAATTTAGTGAAAGATGTTTTCAACAAACAAAACTGTATTTTCTTGTGGAATTGCTCAACTCATCTCAGGCAATGACCCAATAAACCACATATTTGTTCTGAAACAATTCTTCCTTTTGTTCTAAGGAGACAAGAAGACATACTGCACTGCTAAGAATAATTCCCTGGTGCTTACGCTACTCACAATTCATGTCCTGTGTAATTTTGTTTCTTTCAAAGACTGAAGCCTTAAAATACTGGATCGTAGGGTAAATCTGCAAGTGTGTAAAACTGATGACATATAGCAAAGGAAGAGTGTGTGAATGAAAGTTTAATGATACTATATTTTAAACAAGCTCCTGACTTTAATATGAACAGATTTTTCTACATTTATGAGCTTAATAGTTCCTCTCCATTTAGTTTGCATGAAGTATGAATTAATGGAGATTTAATAAATGTACGTGAGCTTCTATGTGAGATCTACGTCTACTACTAAGGAATACTCCTTGGTGTCTTTTTCCTCCTTAATGTGATTGTAATTATTACTGTCTCCCTGTGGAAAAGAAAGCCTTTCTAAGCATCTGCAACAATGGTCCTCCAAAACCCAATTTTTCCTACTTACTGGTATTTAGTTTTTCTGTTTCAAGCAGTTTTCCATCAGAAAACTACAGTAGCAGCTATACTGAGATTATTATCCTAATGGTTTCAGTACTAGTTTCACAGAATAGGACTTGCCTGTTTGTCTATAGTGAGAAACCCCTCCCAGTGTATATATTCCTGTACTGGTTTCATAAATGACTGTGAAAAGTGAACAGTTGCAGAGCAAATGTCATCTTAAGGCTTCTGACTCAAGAATTTGCAATGCTGACGTTGTGGGGATGGACTCTTTCCACCTCAACCACTCTCTTCACGCCAAGGGAAGTTCAGCTGGTGCAGTGGGATGTGAAGAGGGACCATACGCTTGCCTGCCAGCTGCTCTTCCACGGTTGTGCCGCGTCTCCTGGGCAGAGTGGAGTCTAACAGCTGCCCTACCAAATCTCAGCCAAATTACTGTGACTCAGCTTGCCGTACAGTAGTAGAGTTGCTGCAGTTGAAGCTCAAAGAATAAGCTCCGTGATTCTCCTATGCCTATTTGAACCTACAGTTCTTTTTATTAAACTTGTGTTTACATGAGTAACGCATGCATTGGCAGTGAAAAACAATTTTTGTCTCTTCCAGTACTCAATCTGCAGTGAGCCTTTAATTGAACTATCCAACCCGGGTGCCAGTGGGTCCCTATTTTTTGTAACTAGTGATGATGAGTTCATCATCAAAACAGTTCAACACAAAGAGGCTGAGTTTCTTCAGAAGCTCTTGCCCGGTTATTACATGGTAAGTGACTGAAGACTGTATTTTACCTGTATTTTTCCTATTTCATGTCACACTCCTGAAGGTTTGGTTTCATTTGTTGTCTTTTGATCTTTCATTGGCTTTATCTGTATTCTTCATAAAATTTTTGACATTTTTTACCTGTCTATCAACTTTGTACCCCCCACACCCATTAGAAAGAGTAGATATAAATCAAGAATGTATTTAAGATAATAATTGCTGTTCTTTTAGCATTCAAGATGAAGCTGAGTGTCATCTTCTGATTGCATACCAAGATTTGCTTCTAATAAGCCAGTAACAAAAAAAAGTTTCTAATTCAATTTTTTTTTTCCATTTTGTGTCTGTCTACTGACTAGTCAGAGTGGACAAATAAACCAGACTAGTTTCGCTTTTGTTTCTGGACTATTTCTGATTTCCATTTCTCAGGTATTAAAACAATGATGTAAAAAATATCCATATAATTTGTTCAAAAGTTAATTTTTAAATGGAGTTTTTTGAGGGCTAATGCTAAGTAGATTGTGTTGTTCTATGTGTGTCAGTCATCAGAAAGGGAAACCATTGATCCAAAGCAAGTAGAATTTAATTTTCCTTTTTAAAAAACCAACCAACCAACCAAAAACCAAACCAAAACCAAAAAGCCACTCATATATATGAACTTTCTTTTGGGTGGTATGCAGGACTTTGGAGTATTAGACTTGTGACTGTCTTTCTCTTCTTTCTTGGATTTCTTAAGCAAACACTTGAAAAGTTACCCTCTCATTTGTACTAAAAATGGGGAATATTGTCATTATTACGCTAAAGTAACATGTATTCACTGTTTGTTTAAAAAAAATTGTGCACTGGCAGCATCAAAAAGAGCAATGGTGGTGGGTACTTTCTTTGTTGTTATTTCTAATCATGAGCATCAGCTCAGCATAAGTTTGAGTTATTACAAGTAAATATAGGGTCACTTTGCTTTGTTTCTGGGAACATTATTCTCACTACTACCATATGCAAGGCTTTCCAAAGTGTGGAATCACTGTGATTGTTTCCTGTGAAACTACTTTCTTCCCGTAGTTGTAAATTTTGACTTAGTAATCATGTAAGACTTGAAGTGGTTTTTCCCCTTACTGATTTTTCATGCCCAAAATTGACAGTAGTTGTATTCAGAAGGAGGATTTTCACTCTTACCTCTCTAATTTTTTTTGCCTGTTGTGGAATTTGGATTATTTCACGCTTTCCTGTTCTGATGGTCAGTTGTGGCTCTGTTATGACCTCACACTCCTGTGGAGACGACTTGGTCATTTGCCACTAATCCTCAATGTGAAAAGCCTCATGGAGACAGGGGTTCTGTTTTTCAGAATCCAAGTCAAGGTAATGAGAACTACTTTTGACCCAAACTCCTTCCAGCAGGTGGAATGCAAAGGTTGTTCAGGTCAGAATGAATAAATTAAATCTTCAGGATGCTTTTAGGGTTGGCAGAGTCTGCTCTTCCATGGGATGTGAGAAAGAGAAGCCTGGCATAAATGCGGTTACTGCTCTGCTCACAGACTCACAAAGAAAATCAACTGATCAAAGAAACTATAATGCGTAAGAAACCATGCACAGTTTTCTTGATGTTTGTTAATGTCCTTTAGTGTTAAAAAAGACTTTAAGTGTGGAATTTTGTTGAACTAGACATATTTAAGAATTATCTCTTTTTATTTCAGAATCTGAACCAGAATCCAAGAACTCTTCTACCCAAATTTTATGGGCTGTACTGCGTTCAGTCAGGAGGCATTAATATTAGAATCGTTGTAATGAACAATGTTTTGCCGCGAGCCTTGAAAATGCATTTCACATATGACTTAAAAGGCTCCACATACAAACGGAGAGCATCACGAAAAGAGAGGGAGAAGTCCAACCCTACATTCAAAGACTTGGATTTCTTGCAAGACATGCATGAAGGATTGTATTTTGACTCTGAAACACTCAGCGCACTAATGAAAACACTACAGCGGGATTGTCGAGTGAGTAAAAATTACTGACTAAACTTCGTGTTCACATCTGTTCTAGATTTACCTCAGCAAAACAGAGAGCAGGATGTTGCTCTATATGTTGTTTAACCTCCATTCCTTTTCTGTGCAATTTAGTTGGGAAAAACTATGGATGTCAAAGCACTGATGAAGCCTGTATTTTAGTTAAGCTGTAGGGATCTGAGATGATAGGATCGTAGAATGGAATATCCTGAGTTGGAAGGGATCCACAAGAGTCATCGAGTGCAACTCCTGACTCCACACAGGGCAATCTAAAAGTTAAACCATATATCTAAGAGTGTTGTCCAAATACTTCCTGAACACCAACAGGCTTGGGGCCATGGCCACTTCCCTGGGGAACTTGTTCCAGTGCTTGACCACCCTCTCACTGAAGAATTTTTTCCTAATATCCAATCTGAACTTCCCCGATGCAGCTTTAAGCCGTTCCCTTGCATCCTATCACCAGGCACCAGAGATCAGCACCACCCTTTCTGTTCCCTTCATGAGGAAGTTGTAGACAGCCATAAGGTCACCCCTCAGTCTTCTCTTCTCCAAGCTCAAAAAACCTGATATCCTCATACGTTCCTCACTAATCATGCCCTCACGTCCTTTCACAATCTTTGTTGCCCTCCTTTGGACACATTATAATATTGTTATATCCTTCCTATACTGTGGAGCCCAAAACTGCACACAGTACTTGAGGTGAGACCACACCAATGCTGAGTATAGTGGGACAATCACTGCTTTCAACCA
The DNA here is from genome assembly GCA_023375905.1 of Nycticorax nycticorax. Taxonomy (NCBI): domain Eukaryota; kingdom Metazoa; phylum Chordata; class Aves; order Pelecaniformes; family Ardeidae; genus Nycticorax; species Nycticorax nycticorax. The sequence continues at coordinate 7,213,549 of JAKFQP010000061.1, read as the reverse complement.
GTTGGCTATACTGTGCTTAACAGACCCCAGGATACGGTTGGCCATTTTGGCCACCAGGGCACATTGCTGACTCATTGACCTTACATCCAGCACAACCCCCAGGTCCTTTTCTGCAGGGCTGTCCCCCTGTTTGTCTGTACATCCAGGATTATACTGATCTATATGTGGAAATACAGGTTAATAAGGAAAGTAGTCCAGTAGAGGTTTTTTTTTGTTCTTGCTTTCCATTAATTTGGAGATATTAACGATTTTTTTTCCAAGGCACAATAAATAGCAATGTGGTACTATTGTTAGATATGATAAACTGTACGTAGAGCTGCAACCTCAGTACTGCTTTCTTAAGTCTGCCTCTTTGTAAGTTAACAAGAGCTAGGAAACTGAATGAGAGAGGCATGTCTAGTGGCAGCAATTTCTGGAGCAAAGTAATTTGTTCCTCAGCTGAAAGGTGGTGCTTAGTGCCCACATAACATTTTCAAGGCAGGAGGATATCTGCCATTGTCCTTTGAGAGGACCTTGGTGAATGGATTTCAGTGCTTCCTGTGGACAGGGGGAATTGTAAAATGGATTTTTTTCTGTAGGAAAGGTAAAAAATACAAAGTAGGAAAAAGAGGAGTTATCCAGGTCTCTCGGAGTTTTGCAAGGTTCACAGGGGTTGTGGAGAGAAAAGATTGTCTTTGTTAAGGGGAATCCTAAGAGTTTAATAATAAAACAGCAGAATGGAGATAGACTGAACTCATCATGTAGAAGAGGCATCCTGAACATCAGAGTTTGTTGTTCGCTGCCACCTGTGGCGCAAGATGGAAAGCGTTGTTTTTGCACATGAATAGTACTTTTTGTTTAATTACCACAGAAGTCTGCAATGTCTTGTGCTTGGTTTGTTAAGCTGGGTGACCTAATGTTCAGCTGCATATTCAGTGTGAGACATTTATCTAACGCCACACATTGTTCTTTCTGTAGCCTCTTGCAGTGAGTGTTTCCTGAGCTCCTGCCATGTGTGATAATGGAGAATGCATCAGTATGTCACATCTGGGGATCTGGATGCCCTTTTGTGCATCCCCCCCCCACTTCTCAAAGGTTACTTACCCAGTCAAAGCCTGGGGGGATCTATTGTGTAGAAAATAATAAACAGAATCTAAAAGAGAGAACTGGACTGGAAAGCAAAACCAAGAATCAATCATTTAATTGTTACAGATAAAGGGGACTCTTACTGGTTCTTTGAAAGTATGGGTAAATTCTTGCTACATGTTACTTGAGTGCTGAACTAAACATCAGCTTTTTCATTGTGTAATCTTAGATTAACAACTGTAAAGTCTGGAGTTCCTAAAGGCCCAGCTAAATCTTAATATTATTAAAAGAAGAGAAGAAAAATATCTGTAATTAATCAGTGTGTATACATAAATATATATATATATGCTATAGTACAGTATGTGTCTATATATATAGACACACACAATGTTATATATATATATAAAAAAAATTAGACTGGCATTTTTTTTCTATTCAAATAAGTCTTACTCTCTGTTGTAAAACAAAGGGAGTGGACACTGTTATCTTTCGCATAGCTGAATTTTATCAACAAATGAGGTTGGATCTGACTACCTGCCTTGTACTACCGCCTTTAGAAAGAACAGAAATACGCCATCCATTTTCGGTAAAGGACATCAGTTTTGCCACTGCTTTTTTCTGCTCATCTGGTATTTGCATGGCTACTTAGTATGAGTGATAACTGACCTAGATTTTTAGGGCTTCAAAACTTACCATCTCTTTTTCCTTTTACTCCAAAGTGTGAAAGTTAGTGTAAGCACTGGAATTAAAAATTCCACTCATTCAAGAAAGGAAATTTTTGGTCTTGCCAATATTTCAGGACTAAGAAATTATCTTCTGTGTTGCTTAAATTTGGATTATGTTTTTGTTGTTCATATTTTTAATCAGAATCAGCAAGCAATTTTTTTATTCCTGCTTCTTTAATATAAACATCCCCAGTTGGTAGCCCCTCTCCTCCTTAAGCCCCGTCACTACGTTCAGTGGCCTGGCAGAACTTGCTGGTGATGACAGAGAAGGTGGGGGGGCATGCTGTGATCTGTACCTGCTGTCACTGTATCCACCCACCGCATTTAGCAGTGGGCCCACATTTTCCTTGGTCAGCCTTTTACCACTAATACAGCAGTAGAAGCTCTTCTTTGTGCCGTTGACATCCCCCACAAGTCTATCTGAGCTTTGGCTTCCTTGACAATAACAGCCACTCCTGTGTACCCAGGTGATGTTTCTCAGTTCCTCCTTTGTACCTTGCCTGTCCTCCCCCATCCTGTATGCTGCATTTTCACATTCAAGCTGTTTTACAGCTTCCTTGCTTAGCTGAGCTGGCGTCCTGATACATCTCCTCAGCTGGCACAGAGCTCCTTCCCCAGGGAAAGGCAGCAGCAGGTACGGCAGTGGTGAGCCACTGCTGGAGTATCAGTTCTTGTCCGTCATACCTTCCCACAGCTCTGATGGGGAGGTGCATGATCTGCCTGGTTAAAGGATGGAGCTGAGTGGCTTGTGGTGATCTCTTGTGGGCTGGTGTCTCCAGTAGCCACTCCAGATTGATAGCATTCTCCGGCTCCTGCATCCTCTGCTTCTTATGTTCACACTCAAGTTGACAGGGTCTGAAAGCTCTGCTCACAGACCATTTTGCGCTTTTTACACCTTAGCTAAACCAAGGAGTGTAACAGTACAGCGTTCCTAAAGATGCAATATTCCTGTGTTTATCACAGACACAATGAACACAATTTAAAATTTGAACTAGCTTTCAAATTCCAGACTATTGCTGAGACTTATTGTAGCTATCCTATCCTTGCCAGCAGCAACTGTTATAGTTACTGGTGTGGGTGGCAAGGGGAGGGGGGGGAGGACAGGCTGAATGATACTAAAAATAAATAATTCCATTTGCCTGAATAGCTTTCCTAAATATCTTTGCTTTGAAGCCTTATTCACTTCAGAGTGCTTTAATTTGTAAAGCCAGTGTGCCTGTATTTTCTGTAATGGTAAATACTGAGAGTATTGGAAGGTAGTTTCAATAGCTATGATTTATTTTTAGCAATCATTCTGTTAGCTACTCTTATCATTGTATAAAATGATGAATTATTAAAAAATAGAGCAGACTCTCCAATTTCCAAATAAAATTCGTCTTACAGATATTAACAGAAATTGTTCTGCTCATGAATGAGACCAGGAATTAAAAGCTTTATGGCACATAAGCAAGTACTAAGCAAAACCAAAGTCAATAAGAATATTAAAGACAATTTAAAGTACATTTGGGAATTTCTTTTTTTTTTCTTAAAGGTGCAGAAAATTAAACTCCATGTCAAACTTAGCTACTGTTGTGTTTCATTATAAGCACTTAATCCTGCAGAAATTGTTTCTGTGTGGAGGAATACTTATGTGGGGCAAAGGATAAGCTCTGGCACTAAGTGATGTGTTAGGTGTAAGTACATTAGCACAACTCTATGAGAAAGGCTAGAAGTGAATTAATAGTAGTATTTTATTTTTCATAGTTGATATGGAATTGAAGTAAAGCTAGACATCCGTTATTACTTACTTGATCTTTATTAAGCGGTTTAATAAATACAGATTACCTCTGTTCTGAGTAGGAAGCACAGGAAGGACACCTGTTGTCTGGTACAAGGAATTCACAGTCCAAACACACAAGTAACAAAGTTTGTCTTTTGATCATCCTATGTTAAAAATGAAGGTAGAGTTTTGTAGAGGTACATGTCAAAAATTACTGTAGGAAAGGTACACCAGCACATCTCATCAGAATATGGTCCAGCGGTTTGATTATGAAAGCACTCCTAATATCTTCCCTGCATTCCCTTAAAGTACAGAAGAACTGGTAACCATTTGTTAAAAGAAAACAAGAAGGATGTCCTTTTTAAAACTGACGGTGTCATGATTATACACAGATTATTATTCTACAAACTGTTTCTCATCTAGTTACCTAACAAAGCATGTTAGTGTAACTTTAAAAAAACCCCATGAATTTCAGGAGAACAGGATTCTGTATTTGTAAATCTTTGCTGCACATGCTCACTCAGATACAGCATGTTCTTGAATGTCAGCTAGTCATATGCAGGAATTTGGGGTATTCTATTAAAATAGCCTGGTTGTGTTTTTCCCTTTCCATCTGCTGCTGAATCCAAGAGAAAAGAAAATTGAAGAAGGCTAAAAGGAGGAGTGCATGTAAATGCAGTTAGGTCTATTAATTAGGCATATGGAAAAAAAATGTTCCAAGTATTGTTCCTCTTGCTCTTTACTTTGCTGTTAATGTCTGCTTAGTAAGATGTTTACCTGTATGCACTCAGATAACTTCTTTTTGTCAGTCAAGTGGTCAGTTCGCAGTGTTTCTCCCTCCTTTTGCATAACACTTTTTTAATGTATATAAATATTGGAGATGAAAAAAATATCTATGCAAATCAAGCAGTGTTTTTTTTATCTTGAAATTTGGGACAACGTTCCCCATCAGAATTGCAAAGACATGATACTCTAAAAACTGAAGTTAAGATTTACTCCCCACATATTTATAGAAGTGGGAGAAAAGTGAGCCCAAGTTTATAAGAGCACTAGTGATCTTCCTTTGTTACTTAAGGGTAACTTTTTTCTTAATGAAGCATGTTTAAGAGCTGGTCTATAAACTCAGAACTAGGTCTTCTCAGTTAAATTGGGGACCTTAGGGATCCTGTGACATCTGTCACATTTAAAACTATGTTAAAAAATGTTGGTTTACACAAACAGACAAGGCAACTCACTGTAAAACTAGGGAATTTTGTCTTGCAGTAAGTAATTAGATTTTCTGTCTCGGTAGGACAGAGTATTTTTCGAGCTATCAATTGAAGTGCTAATGACCTACAAGTAGGCAAAGTATGTGTGTTTTATGGGGATATCTCTTCCAAATTCATGAGGGTGGAAAAATAAGGTGATGTCCTTACAAACAGCAGTATTGGCACAACTTGAAGGAGTATTGATCTGCAGCATAGGGCAGAAATACAGCATAGCATGGCATGGCATATGCTAATCTTAGATGCAGGATCTCTGTCAAAAATGGTAGTTTAAGGAAAATGGGCATGGAATGATACTGCAGATCTCTTGTATCTGCATATATTATCACTCTTGTAGTATCAATTGAAATTCCAAATTTCTCTTTACTTCTATGTTGAAAATCAGAAACCAGATTGTAAATTTTAGCAGTGTTAGTTAACAATATGTTTCAAGAATTCTGTTGAAACGGGAAGCGACTCCACATACGCTTTGGGGAGGTTGGTGATTTATTTTCTTGGGATAGATTGTTTCTAAACCAGACCCATCACTAGGCATTTGACATTTGCGCACTCGTTTATAAGAAATGCTTATTTTGTGATATAGTCCTGTATTTTGTGGGATTTTTATATATCTGCTTATGTTGGGTAGTAATTATTGATTTGGTGTAAAATCAGTTGTCTTTCTGTTATGTTAGCTTCTGCGTCCCTTTTCCAAAATGCTTGTAGGAGAGGAAGTGCTTGCTTGCATGGTTATCCTTTTAGTTTTTGCATTTTACAAGCTTGTGAAATTATATTTTTTTGCGTATCATTTTACTTGATTTGTTTATGAAGATGACCTGGTGGCTTGAGTTGTTTTGTGTGGTTAGCAACATGAATGCAAACTTCTCTGTCAGACAGTTCACATCTTGGGCTGGCTGCATCTAAAATAAAAATGAAATCCCATGGCAGAAATGCTTGCTTTGCTCTATTAGTCACTGGCTGAGATAGTTGAGTGTAACCATGTCTAAGATGATTCACAGAATGCTTTAACATCTGATTAGCTCAGAGAAAAGAAAATCTGATTCAGGGAGTTATTTTTCCATGTTCCGAAACAACCTATATTGTCATGCCATTTCACTGGTGGTTTTATGTGGTATGAAAGCAAAATAGTGCTTAAGGCTAGAAGGCGATGAGCAATGCTTGCCATCTGGAAGTTGTCAGAGCAGCTAAAGCCTTGCAAGCAGCTATTGGTGACCAAGTGACAACATCGTGTTGACAGAATCTATGTAGCTAGTGGAAATAATGCATATATAAATGCAAATGAGATGACAATTTAATGTCGAGTTAATGAACTGAACATTCACTTGTCATTATCGAATATAACACTTAATCATGCTGTATGCTAACAAATAAGAATATTCTTGCTGAAATCTCACAGTGCCATTTTGCTAGCAAGGTGCATTTCAGAGTGGTTACATGAGTAAAGATAGAATTTCTCTCACTTTACACAAGGGTTGTATTTCTGGGAGTTAATGTCAATTTCTAGTGATCTCATATGGATGACATCAGGTATTTTACAGGGCTTTCTCATTTTGCTATGACTCTAGTCCTTTTAATACTGTGATTTTTTTAGTGTTTTTTCATGAGATTAGGATCTCGTTTTGGTACCTTTGTAGCAAAAACTTGCTGCTGCTTCTCAAAAGCAGTTCCATCTAAAATCATCAAAGCTACTTGCAAGCCTCAACCCAGGAAAAAGCTTATGCCTTTTTGTGTTCTCACAGGATGCTGTATGTTCAGAAATAGCTTGGTGTACTGCATTCTGTTATCTTTTCCATGCTGAACCAGATTAATTTGTACAGCTCTGTGTGTGTGCAAAATATTACTTACGCATTTAAAAATAATCATTATTTGGTATTTTAAATATTAATGATGATGCACATGTAAGAACCCTTCAGATATATTCAGCTGGAAATCCCACTCACTGAAGTAAAATTTCTGTCTTAATACTGACTGAAGAGTTTGACACAAAGTAAGCTTTTCTTGGATGCTGATGTTTGACATTCTTCCTTGTTATTCTGGTTAATTATTTCTTATCAGAATTTTCCTTAGAAACAAACAGGGGAGTAAAACATGCTCAGATCTGGTCAAAAGATGGGCATTTGCATTAGGAGTGGCTGCTTTGGTTATCAAATTCCTAAGGGGAGGTAATAAGAACTGTATATCCAACCAGTAGGCAGGTCATATTATGATATCCTGAAGACACTGTGTAGACTGGACAATCCTGCTTCTGAGCAGGACCATGAATAGGGCATCCAGGGGACAAGGGCTAAAGTTCATATCCTATGTGCTGGTTAAATACGTACTGCAGCTAATCCATCAGATGTGCAGGTGTTTCAGTTTCATCATGAACTGAAATAACAAAATAGCTATTTGTTTTTATGATGTTTTTCATCAATCCTAGAACAAAGTAATAAAGAGTCAGAGATTTTTAGTCCATTGTATAGTACAAGTAATGCGGGTTTAAGTGACGGTGGTGAACTGATGCAGTCAGACAGATTAATTTTGTCACATAAGAGGTCCCTGTGGGAGAAGCAGCACATTATACCACAGCCTTCCATGAGGCTACATCCAATCATAGACATAGGTTATGTAATTACTGCTGTTAAATCATAATATGTCTAATGAAATCTAATTCAAAGACAATAAAGAATAGGTTGAAGGCAGAGCTGTCAGCAGTTATATTTATAATCGTAAAGTAAAATTGGCAATGCTTTTTTCCAAGCCTGACTAGCTATTCTAATCTGGTTTTGCATAAACAGTGTTGCTGACTGTACTACTAAGGTAATTATTTTTGTAGAGGTTTAATTGGGGTGTTTTTTTTTTTTTTCCAGCCTACCCAGAATCTACTTTCAGTATTGGTGGCAAACATCCACTGATTACATATTTTTAATGAGTAACTTATATAGTAATTTCTTTCTGAGAAAGTCTGAGTAAAGGGTAGCAATAAGCAATCAGTAAAGAAAATTCTAGAATTTACTTGGTACCAAGTGTCTATGACTTTGTACATGTTAGCTTGTGCTATTTTTGCAATTCATGATCATAAACCAGGAGGTTATTAGCAACCAACATTCCCACACAATGCACAATAAAATTTTATCATCTTGTTTATGGTAATTTAGAATATGCTTTTCTGTTGTGTTGTGAAACCCCGTGGGAGTTCTGTCATCAGACAATGCTGTGGAGTACTGAGGGCCATGCATTAGCAGCCTTTTTCTTGTTCCATTTGAACCAACCCACTGCTGTGCAGGATTACTCTGAGCGAGATCAAACCTACCATGTCTTCTAAACTCCTTCTTTGTGCCTGGAAACCAGAATGAGGCTATGCCTTTCTACGCTTAGATTACAGTGCCTTATGCTTTGTTTCTTCACTTCAGATGCTTACAGCAGTGCTAAAATTAAGACACCGTGCTCCTCATGGAAGATAAATGCCAGAGATTGAAAATAATCCAGCTGTATTGTACCTTTAGCTTCTACTTAATATAATGACTACACAAGAGATACAGATGGAGTGGAACAGAGCTCTCCTACCTCTTTGCCTATGTACTTGGGCATTAGACTTAAAATTATCTCTGGTATGTGTTAAGTAGTAGACTCCGTTTTCTTCCTCATACAATTTTGCAGACCACTAGACCTTTCCTGAGGATTGCCAACAAGTATAATTTTGGATTTGCAAAATGTGTCTTAAAGTTCACAAGCCATCTCAGTATTTTGTGTAAAAATACTTATACTTGGATAGTCTTCATCAAAACGACATACCTGGAGTTACTGCTCTTTATTTGTCATCTCTGCAAAATCACGTTTTGTTCTTGTTTCCAGAGGAGGATGTACTACTGCCTCTACATTCTGTGCCAAAAATTACACCATTATCTTAGGGTACTGTGTGCCAAAACATGCCTTGAATCATTGCTGAGCTGCTTGAGGTAACAGAGAGGTGGCTGGCATGGTATATCTTTCCTGGTTGCTACTGTTTTTTCTCCCTCCACTTAGCACTGCTATTATAAAGATATTTAACACAGTTGCTGTCTGCTAACAGTTTGGTTATATTACTAGATGTGATTACAGCTTGTTTTAGTTCACATTTGCATATTGACTTGAACTGTATTTCCTTTTAATGGCAGTATGCCAGACTTCATAATGATGTTACTGACTGGAAACTTGTGACAGTACAATGTGCATGAAAGGAGAAAGGGAACTTGCCTACTGACAGAGGCAAAAATGGTTAGCAGAGCTGGAAGAGGAGGCTGGTTGGTTAAGTCATGCCTTTGCAGTTTAGGTAGGCTCTGTTTAGTCTAATAAAGAAAGATGCATGATTTTTTGTACACAAATCCCATCAGTTGTTAACGGGAGGGCGGTAGCAAATGCTTTTTTTGACATTTGAAAGTTCTCCAAGAATGCTTTCTCAATTATAAACAGGAGGTGGAGGGGAGGTAGAGAGTAGTCTAGGCAAAAATGCTCAGTAAAGTCCAGAACATGCATTAGAAGTTACTTTAAAAATGTCTGTAGTTCATAAATAAGTGGTGGACCTATTAACTGATTATTTGCTATAAATAAAAAAGATGCTGACTGGACATATCTTTCTTGGCTACCAAGTAACATCGGGTTACATTTCAGCTATGCATCTTTCTTTCCCACTTGTAACAAGAGCATTGAGGTAATTAGATGACTAGCACTTTGACCTATGTGGGGTAGTAAAAGATTTTTGTTTAATTATAATTTCACACATTTTCCTAATAAGAGAAATTTGGGCTTTGAAGGCCTGTTTTTACTTGGGTTTTCAAAATGCTGCTGTGTAATTCATGTTGTAGGTAGCCATTGTTTCAGTGCAGCCATTTCTTCTTTGTTGATAGGTTCTAGAAAGTTTTAAAATCATGGATTACAGTCTGCTCCTGGGAATCCACATGCTGAACAGTAACATGAAGGAAAAAGAGGGAGAGAGTTGCCAGAGTGCATCAGATGCGAAACGTCCTGGAGGGCAGAAAGTTCTCTATTCCACAGCCATGGAGTCTATACAGGGCCCTGGGAAGACAGGGGACTCTGTCACCACAGAGACAACAAACACGTAAGTGCCATAACCTGCTCTTAAGGTTACTATTAAAACTTGCACATTCTGTTTCTTCATTCTGTCCCACTTGGTATTAAGAGGCAAAACATTCAAGAGTATGCTGCATCTCAGAAATTGAAAGATTAAGCCTTTCTCCCCTCCTCCCTTCCCCCCCCCCCCCCCCCCCCCCCCCCCCCAAAAAAAAGCTTGGCCACCAGGATTTGCTGCAGAGCAGGAAATTAAAATGTTGGTTAGTAGATCGATCATCTTTAAATATGTGATGGCAAATTTGGTTAGTTCAGAGTGACTTATGTGTGCACAAGAGATGTCATGAGACAGCTGTTACAAGAGTCCCAAGTATAATCTAATTTTAACTGGAAGCAGCTTGATGAGCCATAAGCAAAAAGTATTTATTAACATTGAAATGGATATTCCTACAGTGGTTATTTTAATTTCAAAGGACTGTACTCAACACGTAGAACTGTATCATCAACCACTGAAGTGCTGTCATATCCACGTACAGTATTTCCTAAGATTAAGAACTGCTGCTTTCCTTTTTATTTTTCTGCAGTAGAAATTTAAGTATGTAGGCAGTAGGTATTCTAGTTTCCTTTGAGATACATTCAGTGTTAGTGAGAACATTATGTTCACCATTCTCATTCTATATAATCAGTCCTTCATTATAATGAGGGTGTAATTTCAAGTTAACGATTTACTCTTCTCCTGGTTCTCCAGGGAGCTGTCTAGGTAAATACAACTAATGATATTGAAACATGTGCTTAAACCCACAGCAAACAAATGGGAGAATCATGATATTTAGCATTCATAGAGAGTTTCCAGTTGTTCAGAGCTCTAGAATATAAATGAGACAGACCTGAATTTCACTCAGTTTTTACAGCATTATTCACACTCACAGAGGAGATGGTGAATGCTCTTGTATGGTGACAGAGGTGTTGCACTGGCAGTTTTGGGGGGTGTTGGTTTTTGGTTTGGTTTTGGTTTTTAACCTAAAGACAAAGCTGTTTATATAGGTCATCCAAGAAAGTCCCTGTGGTTATTATGTGTGGCAACCCACCCTGGGCTCCCACATCATTAGAGCTAATGTAGGGCTGCCCACATCCTGAGCAGTGTAATACCACTGCTGAAAGCTTACTGCAGTGGTGGAGTCCTTCCTCAGCCCCTTCTACTGTCTGTTCTCTCATATTGACGTAACTGGTAGTGTGGCAGACCTCACTGAGGTGGATGAAAATAAGTGAGGTCTCACAAAAAAGACCCCTAGGTCAGTCTTCTGCTGTGGTTCCTGGTAAGGCCATACAAACATGAGAATGAGAATGAATACCCAGTAGCCATAACTGCTGCTTGTACTGGATTGAATGGACAGTCATAGCTTCCAGGAAAAGCTGACAGAATATAGTTTTGTAAACCACTTAACACTTCTGAATGTCTGACCAGTTAATTGAGCTAAAGTTTACAGTAACAGGGTTTTACAGTAATTTAAACTCCACTTGTTCTTACATGGTTTCCTTTGTGCCTAGAATAACAAAAAGCCTTCCCCCCCCCCCCCCAAAAGGTTGATTAGATGGTAGCCCTGTTTTTTTGGGGGAGGGACTACTGTGCTTTAGTGGCAGAATGGGGAATATACTCTCAACTATGTCTCTGGTAGCTGTTTCAGGTGTGTGTTACTTGTTTCTCAAACTGTCAAAAAAGATTTGGAGCTATTGCATGTATTGCATCACTAATCTCTTTTTCTTCTGGTTTTGTAGTGGGTCCGTCAACGTCAACAAAAGCTGACAAACTGAAAATGGGATTTCAGTTTCTGGTTCTAAAAGCAATGAACCTTTTTTCCTAGGTGGTGGAGTAGGAAGAGAGGGTTTTAGGATGAGCATCTTGTTCTTGAAGGTCATGGCTGAGTAAATACTCTGAACCAAGTGGAGATCCAGACAGTCAGGCTTCTCAGCTTGATACTGTTAGTTTTTCTGTCACTAATCTGTCTCTAAAGAAATTTTGGAAAAGCACATACTTAATTTTTAGTGAAAAATATACCAAACAACCTTTTAATACTTGGAGTAATGTCCAGGCTCTCTACAGTTTTGTTACATGTGATCAATAAAGTGACAAAATTCTCCTTTAGATAGGCAAAATTATTTATTTTCCTTAGTAAGAAACTGATGTATACTTTTTCCAATTTTCGGATCATGTAAATATTTTCAATTCTATCTAAAAAGTTATCCTAAAATACTCCCTGTTTGTAATGGATATTTGCCACTGGATCACAGATACTTTAGGCTTGCTATTTAAAATCAGTTGTATGCTAAGTGACTCACATTTGACTGACTTTGCACTGTGGCATCTAGGTTTAACGTTGTGCCTATTTCTTTGGGTTTGCAAGTGGGTGCAGTACATCTGCTAACTGATCATCAGAGAGGTCTTAAAAGAGATGTTTTTGTTGTTTCTCTCAGAATGGGAGGTATTCCAGCTAAAAGCCATAAAGGAGAAAAGCTGCTTCTATTTATGGGTATTATTGATATTCTCCAGTCTTACAGGTAAGCTGAATTTCAAGTTTTTTATTGAATGAGCTATTCTGAAATTACTTACAAATGTGGAAGTTTTATAAAGCAGTTACGATTTTGTTTTATATGCTTAGGTTGATGAAGAAGCTGGAACATTCTTGGAAAGCTCTTGTTTATGATGGGGTAAGTAGATTTTTAAAAATTTTTTTAACTGCTGATTTTTGAACTAATGGAACTTTGGCTTACATTGACTAGGAAAGAGCTGGCTTTGGTATATTTGTAGTCTACCATCACCACGTGGTTTGGCCTGTTGCTGAAATCTTTTAGGTCCATTTCCCAATACGTGCGCTGATTTTATGTGTTGATCTTTCAAAAAGCAACTAAAATGATCAGCTTGTCCTTATAACTTATACAAGACAATGATTGCTTATCAGGACGTTGGTGAATCTGTAAGTGAAAAATGTACATAATGTGAAGAAAAGCATTTCAAATGCTAGGAAGATTTTGCAGAATATGTCTGTATAGTTCATAACTAACCATTTCATAAATGAAATACTTAAAGAAAAGTTCTTGAAGAATTAACCTTTAAAAAGGAAAAACTTACTAGGATTCACTTGTTTTGAGCATGATATGAAGTTTACCTGAGGTGTCCAGCTTATCTCTTGACAATTTTCTTGTGATTTACTTAACGGAAAATGTGACTGAGACCTTTTTCAATCTTGTAGGATACTGTTTCAGTTCATCGACCAAGTTTTTATGCAGACAGATTTTTGAAGTTTATGAGTACAAGAGTTTTCAAGAAATTTCAAGGTGAGAAAATTGTGACTTTTTCCTCTCTTAAATATTTTTATAATCACTACTTTATAACACTCCTGTCTTGGCAATAAAAGAATTTCTTCAACATCATGTAGCACTTACATTGCCAGAGACTCATCTTCTTACAGGCTTCTTCCACCAAAAGTTCAGAACAAGTTTTATTTTCACTAAAATTTCTACCACTGGAAGTCAGTATTTTTCAGACTGTACCGGCCCTTGTTATTCTGCATTTTGTCTGAAGGTGACATTTTTCTGAAGATCAGTATTTTTTAAATTTGTGGAGGTGCTGAAATTGCACTTTTTTTTTTCCCCCAGTAGAAAGGAGAAGGGATGTTTCTCCTTAGCTTCTAGGAGACTGTTTTGTAAGTTTCCAGGCTTTTTATAAAGCAGAGTTCTTGAGAAATAAATATAAATTGACTGGCTAGAACTAGGTAGTTTATAGAGGAATGAATACTCTAAAATGGATCCTAGTTAGCAGTTTGATAATCCTACTCATGGAACTGTGTTTGGTTTGGAGTTGAATGTTAAAATGTGGAATGGACATTTGGTTCAAATACTACAGAAGGCATATTGAGCATATGGCATTGTATCAAACTGATAGAAGGTGTGTTGTTATCTGGAGCAAGAAACGAGTCTGTGTAGATAGAGGTAGAAGAAAATAGAAATGAAGGATACAACTGAATGAGACTTCAGTGAAACAAGAATGACTATGAATACTAGCATAAATAAAAGGTGTTAAATGTTAAATCCTTCAGAAAAGGATGATTAATTAAAAGATTCTGATGTAATATGACAAAATATGAAGCAAAATTCAGCTGAAAGGGGAAAGGAGCCTCCTGAGACTCAGATCTCTTAAATCCTGGAATAATTTTGCCAGAGAACTGGTGGGAGCTCTGTTGTCTGAGACAATACTCAAAGAAACTCCTCTGCACAGGTAGAGAGTGAGTAGAGAACTTGATACTTCCGTCTGTTGGACAAAATAAATGCGCTATGCAGCCATATACGTTTCCTGAACATCTGAGTCTGTTTTGTTTTTCTAGTTCTTTCTAATTCTGACTGCTAGATTTATGTTACCACAAGACACAAAACTACACTATTTCAAAACTACAATGTGCAATTAAGGACCTCACGCCTAATTTTCTCTCTAATCTTAATTTGTCTGTCTCATTTTTCCAGCTATTAACCTGTCTTAACCACTGTTACTGATCTGTTCTGCATGCAAGACTATTAATCTACTTTTATATGGATTAATGGTTCAAATGTATTATCATTCATTTGTAAAATAAAGAATAGGGAGTATTGCTGCCTTCAGGAACATTGTTTCTAAACTTCAAGTTAGACATTTCAGTTTAAACTCTTAAGCCCTGTTCTGAGTGTGTGCTTCTTCCCCTAGTGCACAGAACAAGCCTCCATAAATAACAATAAAAACATAATAAGCAGATTCAGCCTTGGGCAGAGGCTAGCTCACCAGCTATCTACTACATTATTTTTAACAATATCCTGGAGCTATGCATCTCATTCTCTTCTTCAGTCTTTAGCCAAGTGGCTTTGATGCTTTTAATTTGAGTTTTGTAGTAGAGCACAATATGAACTATTGCAGTATGTCTGGAGTAACCTTGCAGCCAATGCATGGGGCATTGCAAGCAGCTGGCAACTGAAAAACTGAAAAATGGCTGGCATCCTTCTGAAGAAGAACTATAAATGGGGGGTCATGATTCAGTAGTAGTGGCAATGGTCGGATCCTAGAGTTTCACCCAAAATGCTCTGGCAAGTAGGCAGGCCCTGGTAAGAATTACAAAAAGGATGCTCATACCTGAGTGTACAAGCCATCAACATTTTGGAAGTGCTTATTTTATCCAAAGGAGATGTTTGACATGTATCACTAAAGTGGAAAGTTCTGCATTAGCACATACATCGTTACATAGCAGTAGTTCAGAGCTCGAGGAAATGATCATAACCTCTCAGAGAATACTCCAAATGTCTTTTCAGTTTTCCTGTCTTCTTTTTTTTCCTGTATCATTCTGTCTCTCATTACATGGGTTGATACTGCATAGGAGATTTGTAACTTAATGATATCGAAGTTGGTTAACTGACTTGATTATTTTGTCCTACGAGCAGTAAGAAACCCCAGAATAAAACCAAAAGTACTTCACTCAGAGGTGAAATAACAATGCCTTTGGCTTTAGTTTTAATATAGTATTTGGTAAGTGGTTTTGTATCGGGATGTGTTTTTGTCTGTATCCAGAAATTCTAGCATTATAGATGGCTCGCTTTTCTACATGCTGTTAAAGATGTGCAGGGAGATAAGATAAAGTCATTCAACACCTATGTTCTAATGCAGCTTTAAAGTCTTCACCTTCAAAGAAACGGTGCAATTCCATCACAGCCCTAAAGGCAACATCACAAGAAATAGTGTGTGCAGTTAGCCAGGAGTGGAAGGATGAAAAGCATGGCGTTCTTGCTGAAGGACAAAGCTATGCCAGCCTTGATGAAGAAGGTAATGTCTTTCAAATCAACAGCCTAAACAATGTTTTTAAAGAAATGTAGCATAAGCTCTAGAAGTCTAATAGAAGCCTTCTAGAAAGCTTCCAATCTGCCTGATCTTTCAAAACTTCAGTCAGGTTATTCTCATGGGGAGAGTTGTTAGTCATATTTGGCAGAACGGATGTTCAGGAGCAAGAGGAAGTTAGAATCAAGGTTATAGTATGATGTTAATTTTTTGGATTTCAGGAGAACCTAAAAAACTTCATCCAGCCCAGGTAGCAAATTAAGGCCAGAGACAGTGCTATTCTTTTCACTGACGTTTAAACAAACATGTCAAAGTGTTTTGAAGCTCAGTTCATTGTTCCTGGAGTCTTTTTTAAGAGATACAGACTTTGCCCCTTTCAGAGCTCATCTGCAGCCAGGCTCAAAGGAGAACCAGCCACCTAATCCAGTTTGAAAACTGGGCCTTGATAGTGTGAGACCAGTCCCAGAACTTAGAAGAATTCATCAAATATTCATACCACAGTTTAATATTTGACCTCAGGGTTGCTCTGTATTCTGCTGAATGAACTGGTTAGCAGCTAAAATTCACCCTGTAACTCAAAAACATGTGAGTATAGGCACATGAATATTACAGTCTCATCAATTCAAACATACTATAAAGCTTCAAGAGCACTATGTGCCTACATACACTTGCATAAAGATTCTTGGATTTGATTTGAAATTAAGTTTGTTAATGCTGTTCTTTATTTTTCTGTATGCAGTACTAGGTTCACGACACCGGCCGGATCTAGTGCCAAGCATTCCATCTCTGTTTGAAGCAGCCTCCTTAGCAACCACAATTTCTTCTTCCTCCTTGAATGTAGATGAGCATTATCAATGTGATCAACCTATGCTCTATTCTAGCAGGTAAAGGTTGTATATGTGGTAGAGGATTCCCCACCGTTTTGCTAGAAATCTGACAACGTGTGCACTGGAAGAGGGCTCTGCAAAAGAAAAACCAGAAGGGGCAAGTGTCTCTGTAGCTCAGTCTTGAACCTCTCCGGTGAAGGATGGGTGCCATAAGCCCATAGGATTTGTTACTATGTGTATTATCACATGATAGAAAGTATAAACAGCAAAAATGTTACAGTATACTTTGAATTTTTTGTCATGCTCCAAAACTAAACTGGGTGTTAAAACTTGCTTAGGCCCTAGCCCATGCCATAAACCACGCTACATTAAGATCAGGTTAGGAAATACTTACTGTAACTTGGCTGTAGCCTAAAACAGCTGCAGAAAATTGTGATGTGCTGGTATAAGGGACCTACTTTTACATTGATCTTTATTCTGAATGTACCATGCTGAATGATCTGCTTTAAGTTCTTTCAAAATGACCATTTTCTGAAATTAGTTTCTATGAAACCTCACCTATGGGAGTGATTAGAGCTTGTCTAATTTTAACCCAGGAAGGATAAAAACAGGAAAGTCTCAAGAAAAGTTGTGCAGATGCCTGTGAGTTAGCTTGAACATCATTTGAGTTGTGTTTGAATACACTTTAGCCATGACTGTCCGATACCATGCTTATGCCAGTAAATCTTGCTGGGAGATCGTCTGTGTGTGTGCCTCTACTCTACCTTGTACCCCTGAAGTGTGCTGTGTTGTGTTGTCTTGCCTGCTTGCGGATCTCTCTACCATGTGTTGCACTGCGGAATAGCCCTTTCTTTATCTGTTTTTGTCAAGAAGGGTAACTGCTGTGAACTCAAGTATCTTGAATTTTGTTTGGAGTAATTTGGAATCCTGGACTGCACAGTGTCTATATAAATTTGATAAACTTACTCCTGTGCAGAGATGCAGTTCTGTTTAAACTTCACATTGTCCAAAAAGATCATGTTATTTCACAAGCAATCTTGAGGCAGTAGGATTTTACCTCCTATTAAAATCTGATCAACTGCATTTTTATAAGAAGTAAAATGACTTACAGAGTTACTTGATCAAAGTGATATTTGCAGCTTCCCTTTTCATTAAGCTGAAATAAATCTCACTGACGTGGCATCTTCCATAGGTCTGATGTTTTGCTATAAAAACTTGGAACAAGGTATGGTTTGGGGTGTAACAAAGATGAAGTTTTAGTTACAGAACATCACAAGTTGTCCCAAAATTCATCTACACAAGGTTTAGGAAATAAAATTACTAATGAATGCACATTAGTAGAAATAGAGCTCCTTCAATTCAACTTCTGTCAGTCTTACCCAGTTTGTTGACAGAGGTAGCTGTAGGACTTAAGTATTCCATGATCTTTTACCAAGCTTTAGCTTTGCTAGAAATAAGCTTATAGAGTAGTGGGTTTTTTTTCATTTGCTTTAAGCATCAAATAGGACTACAGAACTACTGTGTATTAGCATCAGTTAGCAGAGGAGAACTGCAGAGTTATCTGGATAAAGAGTTCAGATTTACTATAAATAAAACCTTTCAAATACTCTTTACTCTCCATAAATGAATTGTAGATAAAAGCTATGGGTAATTCTGTGATATTTTCCTGTAAAAATATTCCACAAGAATTCTAAAATAATAAGGTTATTAGCAGATCTACACTTTGATTGTATGTTTAGACTTGTTTACTCTCTAGTTGTGATGCAGTCAATGAAATAACCTAAAATGCAGTACATGTTGTCAGTTATGTGATTATCCTGCGCATCCTTATCTTACTGTCGTGGTTTAACCCAGCTGGCAATTAAGCACCACGCAGCCGCTCGCTCACTCCCCCCCCCACCCAGTGGGATGGGGGAGAGAATCGGAGAAAAAGAGTAAGACCCGTGGGTTGAGATAGAGACAGTTTAATAAGAGAGAAGAATAACAATAATAATAGTAATAA